>LQRL01181117.1:5475-15916 GCA_001703475.1 Hydroides elegans | reverse complement strand
TATATACACCCCGTTGTTTTTTGTATATAATACAAGTGTCGTTTCAGGAGACACTCGTGCGAATGACGTTTGATGTGATTCCATACTAATTTATGAGCATTAATTGCTTTAGTCAGTTACGATTTCATGACCGTCAATATCGGCCTGAAGCGAATCCCTGTATGTGTATTTTTAAAATGTTCACTTCCAGAATCTAACCGAAGATGAGAAGATCAAGATTGGTCAACAACAAGCTGCGATGATTCAGATGCAGGTATTTTATGTCGTCCATGATTTTTTCCCTATATATGCTGATCAATCTGATGTTGTAAGAACAATGATTAACATATTTAATAAATTAGATTTAGATAAGTTACAGTTCCGAGTATTAAGTGTTCCGAATTTAAATTTGGTTGGATTGCTTTTCAAGTAAAACATAGCAACTGATCCGGTTTTTAGGAGCAGCGTAACATGGAGCGACAGCAAGAACACGATTTGATGGAAGCGCAACAAAAGGCACTTCACTTCAAAATGGAACAGGACCGCCACAAAATGGCTGAACAACAGTCTATGGTAAGAATATGCCGCATAATACATTAAGGATGGGTACCATTTCGATTGCATACATTCCAAATGTTGTTTGATAACCAAGGAAAACTAACTTCATGTATTTATAAAGGAAGTTATGTTTTTATACGGATTCAGAGAATGTGAAAACCATCATTTTTTTGTCGGTCCACCGGACCGACAAGTCCAATATTTTGTCGGTCCGACCGATTTTTTATCGGTCCGGCATAAAATCACTGTACAATATTCGGCAATTTTTTGTCGGTCAGCCGGACCGACAAGTTCAAGAATTTGTCGGTCCGGGCGAATATTTGTCGGTCCCGGACCGACGGACCGACGGTTTTCATATTCTCTGCGGATTATTCAAACTTGTTTTGGCTTCAATAATGTAGGCTTTGGTGTCTGGTAAGGACTGTGAGCGTTGTCAGTTACTTAAGCGATTCTAATCATGTATGATGCGCTATGTCCGTGACTCATTTTCTCTGTTACTTTTCATGTCGCTATGTCCATGACTCATAGTCTCTGTTGCTTTTCGAGTTTTCATGTCCTTATGTCCATGACTAATTCTCTCTGTTTCTTTTCACAGATGTTGCAGGAGAAGCAAAAGGAGGATGAGCTCGCGCGTTTGCAGCAGATTGCGTTAATGGAGCGACAACAGGAACAACAGAAAATGCAGATTCCATCCAGTGGTGAGTTTTTTCTTTAAAGAATCAAAGGCGTATGTATATCTGTGACATATGACATTAACAACAGGAATAATCGGAATTTATCCTTGGATTAAGGAGTCCAAAGCGTATGCAAACTCTGACTTTCTTAAACCCCCATTGTTTTTAGCGTTTAAAAGATATAACAATCTTGATTAATATCTTCCCCAGATTAATCTTAATTTATTATAAAATATTTATAAAAACAACACATCTTCACATTGTAGCTCCTGGTGGTCCTCCGATGCCCCCTATCCCTCCCGCAGTTCCACAACCACTGGGTGGATTCCAGCAACCCCCGATGGCGCCCCAACCGCAGCAAATGAACGCCCCTCCACACCAACACATGTCCGCTCCTCCTCAGCAAATGACTGGACCCCCTCAACCACCAATGACCGGACCCCCTCAACCACCGATGGCGGGACCCCCTCAACAAATGGGTGCACCCCCTCAGCAGTTAGGTGCACCCCCTCAGCCACCTATGACCGGACCCCCTCAACAATTAGGTGCACCCCCTCAACAAATGTCTGCACCCCCTCAACAAATGGGCCAACCTCAAATGCGAGGTCCTCCAGACCAGCGTGGACCCCCTGCTCAGCAAATGATGGGTGGTCCCCCGACGCGTGACGGTATTCCTAGTCTTATGTCTGCAAGTGTGACGCCTGTATCTCAGAGTGGACATCAAATGCCGCCTCAGCAGCGCTTTGGTGGGCCCCAGGGTGAGTTATATTGATTAATAATTATGTATTGATAAAAATGAAATAGAGGGCCTATATCTATATTATATTTATTGGCACTTTTACAAAACTAGAATTGATTTGATAAATGAATTGAATATTTTAAACAGATTTTGTTTTATTTGAATACGCTCACCATTTTTGCATTTTGCAAAGAAGATGAGAATTAGATAAGAAAAGTATTTATTTCGCAAAACGGCATATTTATTGAACCCTCTCGATCAACCATACCCATCTTTTGTTTTCATAAAGTATCTTAAGTGTAGTTCTTTGTTTAAAAGCATAGTCTTTTCTTTCCCATTAGGACCCCCTTCCAGACAGGACGGCATTAAAAACGAGGTTCCTCAACAGCAATTTGGACGCGGGCCGGAACGCAAGCCCGATGGACCTCCGTCGCTGTTGACTATGGAAACCAGACCTCCTCCAGTGGTAGGTTTATTTTGTATACAAAAGAAAAACGCATAAAATTGTGTATGCATTGATTCTTAGTTGAGATACCGGGAATAACTCAACTTAAGACTCATGCAACCGCTTTAGTACTGTGTGACTTTTGCCAATTGAACATTTAGATATAGGTTCCTTTATTTACATACATCTATTGAACCTAATGGCCGGTTGGTCGTTGGTAATTGATGAGAACAATAATGAGACACATCATAAGCCAACATGTTGACCGCTTTCTAAATATATGCTTCTTTACATTCAAAAAGTTGTTCTTAATCGACCTATTTTATGCAATATGTTTTCACTCAAAATAAAGAGGTGGGCTCTCTTTGTGTCCTAGTAGTGGTAGTTGTGGGTTGTACTTTGATAACATTGGACTTGGCCTTGTTTCTGTCGCGGATTCTAATGACCGCCAAGCGAATGAACTGCCCCAGGAGCTCTGCAATTTCCACCACAGAAACAATGCTCGCTCCGATGAAAAGACCGATGATTCCTCCTGTAAAGAAGAATAAAAATTTGAATATATTATTTTTATCTAAAATAAAGTATTGAAGCTAGAAAATAATAATCTAGTAATCTACATAGTTTCGCCGAGTTGTTCCTATATTTAAGAAATTAATGCGGCATTGCAAATATCCGCACGAAAATTCAATAACTGTAAAAAAAAATGCTTATCATATATCGAACAGAAAGACCATGAAATCATATATTTAGTATCAATTTGCATTTATTGTAATCGAAAAAAAAAGTTTCCTGTTTCAGATTAAGTCTATCCAACTAGTTGACGTATAATACTATATATTTTTTATTGATTACCTGAAAACGAATACAAAACAATCGTAGATTGTATATCCCCCGCCGCTATTTTGTTCTTCTTTTCGAACCTAAAATACTATCTCATGTATGAATTCAGAAAACGCACGGATACAACTATACTGGATAACGACCAAAATATAAAAAAATAACCCTTAATGATACAGCTAGAAGTCAAGTGAGGTTTCATTAATCTTCTTAAGATCTGGCATGGGGAATCTTCTGGACAGACAGACTTTTCTTTATTCCCCTCCCGGCTAGGGCTGATGGTATTATTATCAACTCTAAGGAATAACAGTTCAACATGAATAAATTACATTTAATGATTTTGAATCATTATATTAATATCGTCTTGATCAACCATAACTGTAAATGAGCCTACCTATATTGGAAAGCATGGTGGTGAATGGCAGAACCGGAACTTGAGTGGTTTTCTTCGTGTTCAGCGACTCGAAATATATGTAAACCTCCGCGTAACTGTTATATACAAAATAGACATATTTTCTAATTTACTTGCTACGAGTCGAATGTACAATATGGCTTTCAAATTTACATTGGATATTGTCTATTTGCCTTTTATAGAAACATCAATTTATCGCCAAAGTTTGACTCGGGATCACTTACACGAGCTCGGCCGCTTCAAAAACCCCCCAATGCCAAATTGATTATCTCAAATGCCCTGTTGGTGTCTATTTTAATAGTCTAACGTAATTATCTCTGTAAAAAAACGGGATATATACGGTGCAGGTTTTCCAACCGTTATCTGAAAATAATCAACAATATGACTCGAATACTCGCCTATGCGCCAGCATCTGCGTAGCATTGTGTCCCGTCACCCCAGTATACTGTTCAATCCCAGACACCGCTGCCTGGTTGGGATACTTCATTGTCGAAACAGCCACGTCATAAGTGGTTTCCTGGCAACGTGGTTCACAGTGACAATGCGGCTGGAAATCAAAGTAGGCATCGGCGCAGTTGAGGACTTGAAAGAAGGTGCAGCCGTCGGGTGAGGTGGGAGTGCATCGGGAGTCGCAGTGGTCTTCGTAGAATTTATTGAGTGTGCATAAAGAGAGGCATTCGTCTTGGGAGTAGTTGGGCGAGTCGTTGCAGCCAGATGTGTAGGGAGAAGGAAGGCGCTTTACGTCAACCTATTTGATAAGAATCAACTAGTTATGATTATGAGATAACTGAAGGCCTCAACCAAACGTCAACCTAGTCTAAAGAAAGATAGCAATATGTAAAATCAACCAATTTTCGAAAGCGCCAATATGTTTTTCATATCGATAAGGCTAAACTTAGTTATATCAAATAGTTGAATTGCTTTTCAAACTAAAGCCTTCAGAGGTGACGATCTTAGAATGGCTGGCATTTCCATTTATGTTTGCGGTGAAAAAAAATGAAGAACCTGTGTTCGGAATAAAGAGAGATCCCATTGTACATTCAGATTATATAAATCAGACTCACCCGCTGTACGCTTACGACGGTCGATGTCCCAGGCGCTATAAACGACGTATACCTATCCATATAAGGAAAGTTATCCGGACTATGTACGCGCATTCGCATTCCAGCTCCATTCATTTCCGAATAGTAATAGTCATCCGGATTTATGTTTAGAGTAATAAGCATAGATGTTGACAAACCGGCGTGACCTTTATATATTGCGCCCATATTCTGAATGGCTTTTTGTGAATGTATAGTGTAACACTGGCCCTGGTCAGTCATTTGTGCCGTTGCATAGTCGGAGCAGTTATGTGGTACCCCGCCGTAGGTTAATTGACAGAAAACCAGTAAATCATCGGCGGAATAGGTGACATTTTTGACAAGATTGTAGTATTTTTCGTTCCATGCAGTGTTTATTTCATCCTCCGTAAACTGGTCATAAATATGATTGAACGATTCATTGTTGAAAAAAGATTCCATTATTTCGTACACCACTGGTTTTCGTTCAATAGTCAAGGTGCGACTGAACCAGTTGACGTTGCAAAATGTAATCGCGGGAAAACGCTGTTTCGTTGCGTCCTCAATCTTGGTTGTTTCAACATAGCTGTATTCCCAGTATTCCTTCATGTAATATGCAAATAGACTTATGAATCCAGCATAGACGAAAAGCATCATACATATCCAACAGGCTTTTCGAATAAATGAGAAATTTATATTTGTCATAAACGCAATGCCATGCAGTGTTGTCCTCTCGCCGAACGAGAGAAACGTTTCTTTAAATGTTTCAGGCATCTTCCTCTTATTTTATCCGACTATAATTTCAAAGTTAAAATCTAATCATGGATTTCATTTTAAAATGTCAATTGTTGAGAACATGTAATTCAGCATATTAGAAAGAAATGTTAAAAAGTGTATGTTAAAGTCAGATAAAAGCTCTATCTATCCACCAAGTCTATCCCTTAAAACATGAGTATATACGTTCTTTGCTATAAAACACTGAGTTGAAAATCAAGAACTGGTTCATTTAATAAGTGGAAGTCGTGTAATGCAACTAGCAGCTCCTTTGATTGTAGGATTCATATGGGGGTAATTGTTAAAACTAAACAAATATAATGTATCAATAATCAAAAGCGCCTAACAGACACTAATTAATCAGGAACAAATATAAGTCAACCAATTCGTGTAAAGGTCTAATATTTGATATGGTAGGAAGGAATTGATTTGTAATTACATAATACATGTCACGATGTGCAAGTCATAACAGTGGGTAATTAATTAGGTCAAGTCAATTGTCCATTGCTTTGTAAAAAGAGTAAGCAACACGTATTGTTGAATGGTGAACTGTTACACGACCAATTCGCTAATTGTAGTTAACAATTAAACCTTTTGGTATATTTGAATATTTATTTACAAAGCTCGAATTCTAATAAAAATTCATGAACCCGGTTGGCCTAAGTTAAAAAGAGTTGAAGTGTCATAGAAAAAATAAAACAACAACATCAACAACAAATCCCTGAACGTTAAGTCTGTAATTTCGTTTTCGGTTCTAAGACTAATTGCTTATAATCATTAAATTGCATTTTAGAAACCCGTCAAAGAGGAAGGGGACGACGATGAAGAGGGTGAAGCGATTGAGGGGGAGGGTGGCGAATTCAAACTGCCACCCGCCCTCGAGAAGGTCCTCGCATTTAAGGACGCACGTGTTCAGGAGGTGGGCGTCAAGCCAGAGGAAATGGAGCGGATTGAACAAGGTAAGGGAAGGGGGTGAAGCGATTGAGGGAGAGGGAGGCGAATTCAAATTACCACCCGCCCTTGAAAAGGTGCTTGCTTTTAAAGACGCCCGTGTTCAGGAGGTGGGCGTCAAGCCAGAGGAAATGGAGCGGATTGAACAAGGTAAGGGAAGGGGATGTCTGCAAAAAGGAATGGGCTTTCAGGGAAAAAAGTATCAGCCATGACATTGCAAAAAAAAAAAACGCGTGAGATATCATTAAACAAGGTAGGATTTGTTTTGACCAAAGGTAATTAAGAGAATAGAGGGTAAGCGGGCGGAAGGGGAAAAAATAGAATAATAACTTTAAAAATCGATTGACCCAATTAGCCCAATGTTGTAAACAAATAGATTTCTGATGAAGTCATGTGTAAAACAAATGTGATTTGTTCGCCGCTAGGCAAGTTTTTGAGGGACGAGTCGCAAAAACAACAACCATTTATCACAAAAAAAAAAACATAGTAAAAAGGTTAAAAAAAAAATTTCATCTAAACTTAATTATGCAGTGGCATGCCATAGCTTATTTGTAGAGCATGGTCAGTAAGTCGCAAAGTCCCAGGTTGAAATAATCTAGACATCCTGGTGATGTAGCAAAATTGTGCGATGGAAACCTGTTGATTTCAAGGCCCTGGGTTCAAATTCAATGGTAAAAGAATGTTCCGCAAGGTATCCTTATAAATATGGAATTATTTCAAATGTTCATAAATTTTATTTTGATATAGGTGAACTAGTAAAAGACGAAGCGAGTCGCGAAGAGTAAGAGCGAATAGAAGCCGGGCAGCGTCAAGCGATGCGTCCCTCCAAATCTGATATAACATGTATATGAGTAGATAATGTATGTACATATTTAGGAAAAAGGCCTGGAAACTGACAGGCGTCAGGCCATGCATTCTTTTAAACATAGCACAACATGTATTTCAAAACCTAATACATGCAATATCCATATATACTATTCGATTTGAAGGTGAGTTGGTAGAAGACGAAGCGAGTCGCGAAGAGCAAGAGCGAATAGAGGCCGAGCAGCGTCAAGCGATGCAACAACAGCAGCAGCAGCTGCTTGAGGAGGCAGAGGATGAAGATGAAGAGGAAGAGGCGGAACCCAAGAAGGAAAGCAGTAACAAAAAAGAGGTATCAAAATAGTTGTAGTTTAAGGTTCATTAAGGGATTTGTCTTATGATTTAGAGTAGAGGTTTAATTAAGGAATTAGTTTTCATGAGATTACAAGACCAATAGTCGAAAGGAATTGTGGGATTGAATCCAGCAGCAAAAAAAAAATCGTTAACCAGTACGATAGAAAAGAATGGTTTTGGGGGTTATGAGTGTACGCTGTTTGTACCCTGTGCAAAGGGAAACGAGCGAAAGAATAGAGGTGGATCAAGGGGATTTAAAGAAATAAGATGGTGTGGTCAAATATAAGAATTATGTACTAAAAACTAGGGCAAGGGGAACCAGCAATAAAACAGAGGTACCAAAATAGGGTTAAAGATGCCAGCCAAACAGTCGAAATGGAACCTTCAGCAAGGCCAGGGGGGGGGGCAAAAAAAGGTAATCAATGGAAAAAAACATAGAATTTTCTGGTTGAAATAAAAGAGATAACTTAAAATATCGATTGATTATTCAATGTATTTGCTTTTTGCCTTTTGCAGTCGAAGAATAAAAAGCGGAAGAAGAAAAAGAAGCGCGCCAAGCAAAGACAAGCACAGAACGTACCCACCCCACTGCCAGTCACCACGACCACGCCAGATGTTGAGATCGAGTAAGTGTTATTTGTTTCAATTCACAAATATAAATGTAGAATAAATATAAAAGATATAAAATAGAAAAATAATATTTAAAAAAACATAACATTATAATTACGTATTTCTTTTCTTTTTTTTTTTTAGGAAAGTGCATTGTATTGTTGTTAAACGCACACCATGTTCTTGTACATGTGTGTTCCTGTATGTGCTACTGCTATATTAATTTTTTCGCCTAAAAACTGTATTTTTGGCAAAAAAAAACCTCAAATTTTACTATATTAAATTATATTTGTTTTCAAATTGAATTTTCTGTATTTTTCAGATATGTACAGGAAGAATTGCACATTGATCGATCGGATCCAAACTACCGAGAATTTTCGAAAATTTTTGAAGCATTTAAGGTAAGAGTTGACATTTATCTCATTATATTGATCAAACAGATTTATAGAAATCCCATGATTTCCATTTTGATTCAATGAACGATTCCGATTTTAATCAGATCTGAGTTGTTAATTGTTGTTTAAGGATTCTTTGAAATCAAGAGGTTTCATTCTATTAAACTGTATTTCTCAAGGTTGCTGAGTCGGAAAAGCGAAAAGAGGAGAAAGTTAAAAAATTTGTTTTTCTATACCCCCAATAATAATAGGTCTAATTATCATTATTATAATAATAACATATAAAATCCCTCATCGTGTTTTCGCATTTTTTCTTGTCAAGATCGCCGAACCAGAGAAGCCGAAAGAAGAAGAAGTGAAAAAAGAGGCACCAAAAGAGGAGCCGAAAGAAAAGCCACCGAAGGCATTCGGCCAGGAGTCGTCAGATGAGGACAGTGATAGTGAAATGGTGAGTTTAATGTATTGAATAAAATAATCGCATTAACAGAATTGATATTTAACAAAAATGGAGTCGTAGCTTAGTGGTATCTAGTACGCCTCCTTATCTTGATGAGTCATTTATGAAAAGGGATTCATGAAATCTTATGGAAATCTAAACGAAACGCTCGGGATTTCAGATTAACTTCCGATCATCCCTGAATTCAAATAAATGGTGTTTCTATGAGACTTATACATATATATGAAGGGGGCTTTGAAATTTCATCGAATTCACCGTATTCGAGTCAACAAGGTTTTACTGTTAATCATGCTTGAGGAAGCAGTAAAGTGATAACATTTTGAATAATTTCCCCTTTTTCAATATAGATCACTCTCGAACTAAAATCTTGAGTTTTAAGCTTATCCTTGAACTTATCATCAAGTATTTGCTGTGTAAAAACTACTGAGATAAAAAAAGATGCTATAGATGTAAGTAGGTTGGTAGGTAGGTTTGAATTTATGTCTTAATAGAACATACCGATTAAAACAACGTATCTTTGTATGGATTTGCAAGGCGTTATTTTGTGGGCTGTTACAGAAAAAGCCAGAACCCGACGAGGACAAAACAAAGTTGTCCAAGAAGAAGCAAAAGAAACTCAACCGGTTAAGTGTAGCTGAACTCAAACAGGTTTGTGATCACATTTAAGCTTCAATTTTCCTTAAATCGCTGGGGCATATCGGTAAAGTATCAAAATAAGAGCTACATTATATGGCTCATGCAAATTTACACGTTATATGTAGCCTACATGTATGCTATATTGTATTTTATGTTATGCATCAAGGGGTTTAAAAAATAATAGAAACGCTTGTATCCTATATTATATCACCACCTTTGTAATAAATAGAAGAAAAATACATATAATTTGGAATTATGTTTTTTTTTCTCAGTTGGTCATTCGGCCGGATGTGGTAGAAATGCATGACGTCACTGCCAGGGATCCTAAGCTGCTCGTGCATCTCAAGGTAAAATTTCATTTAATAATTATCCCCCGTGAAACGGAGGGATATGGGGTTGAGCGTGTCCGTCTGTCTGTCCGTCTGTCCGTCTGTCCGTCCGTCTGTCCGTCCGTCTGTCCGTCCGTCCCCCCTCGACATAGGGTAGTTTGTGCACGCGAGTTGGGTATGAAGGAGTTGAGCTAGAGCCTTCAAATTTTATACACGTATAAACCAATATCTGAAGTTGTGCCACGTCAAGGTTTCATTTCAATCGGTTGAAAATTGTCGATTCTGGAGCACTTTAAAAATTGTCGATTTTGAGGTTTTTTTCAGATGCCAAGCTCTTTGTGCACGCGAGTTTGGTATGTAGGAGTAGAGCTAGAGCTTTCAAATTGTACACACTTATAAACCAATATCTGAAGTTGTGCCTCGTCAAAGTTTT
>LQRL01181110.1:0-11177 GCA_001703475.1 Hydroides elegans | reverse complement strand
GGGGGGGGGGGGGGGGGGGGGGGGGGGGGGGGTTTGGGAGGTAACCGCCGAGTGGACGTTAGCATAAAGATCTATTTCTTTCAGACATGCCTCTGTTCGATGCTTCATGGTTTTCAACTACATTTTTGTATTTCAACAATATATCAATCACTCTTAGACATATCTTCCTAAGAGGATGATTCAACATCAAACTTCATTTAAATAACATGAGCATATAGAAAGGCGGAACTAAACAAAAGTATACCAATTAACACATGTCATTTATTGCCAGATATGCAAAAGAACAAGGTATGGTTTGCTATGCTTACCCGGATCTGCAATATGTCCCGCCTGTATCGGCTGGTTGTGTGTTGGATGCAACCATGTCGTTAGACGAGATTCTTCGCTAAAACAGAAACGTGGAAATAAATTAACGCGTCTGTTCAAATTATATATCAACAAGCATTCAAACGGAAAAATCCACACGCAATGTATTTTCTATCATGGTTCAAAGTATGTTAAATGTTTAAATATGTTTAGCCCTTTGGATAGAGTTGAGTCGGTTCGGGTATTTTGCTATCCGTTTGACTTTTTCTTCGTAGATGTTAGTGTATATTTTAAATTGATTGCGCCACCAATAAGTGACATTATATCAAGTGGTTTAATCAACAAAGAGGTATTTGTGAAAGACGAGCAAGCCCCAACCGCCCCCAAACTCGAAGGGGTATGTTGTTTTTTTGTTTTTTTTTTTGAGATTTAAAATACATTTTCTATGAACCCCTATATTTGGCCAATTTGACAACTTCCGGCCCGGTGTTTTTGAGCGAAATGGTCAAAAGGCACACAAGGCGGCCAACCCATATTTTGTCTTCATTAATGTTGAATTCAAATGGGTAATGAGTCAACTCGTAGATAGACCGACTTGTATACAGACCAACTCGTAGACAAAATGACTGATTCGTAGACAGAAAAAAAAGTAAACTCGTAGACACGAAAAGTCAACTCGTAAACACGAAAAGTCAATTCGTAGACATCCAAAAAATTAATAAGTAGACAAAATATATCGTTGCAACGGGTCCTATTTATAAGTTTTGTCTACGACTTGACTTTTTTTTAGTATAAATTTAAGAAGCAACGATAAATTGTGTTGACGAGGAATCATTATACAGCTTATGGAGACAGTCACTATGCATTAAACATTTAATGTGAAAAATGAAGTATATGTGAGAAATCAACATCGGGTCATCCTGAGGTCTGGGCCGCCCTGAAGCCCGGAACCTCGTAGATAAGTCAGTCGAATATGTGATCGTAAAACCGAAAATTATTTTGGTTCTCCATTCATATCCTCCCAAAGAAAACAGTGAGATAAGAAGAATATAAGATAATTATTTTAAAATATTTGCTTACATCGCAAAGGATTTAAATTAGAAAATTCCAAAGTGAAATTTGGGTCTGACAGGGTACGAGTATGTCAACTGACGAATCTAACGTGGAATTTGATAAACGATAACCTGGTGGAAACGTTTCAGCCACCGAGATACTTACTTGATAAAAAATATGCGACCATCGCTTGTTACACCGTAATTCCATGGATGCGGTAAACGCTCTCGTAGGACTTGTGCGACATCCATACTCAATTCTCCACCTTAATGTTTTCGGGGAAATACCTCTTGAAAGTTGACGTTAAGCATATCCGATAATTAATCATTCACTAATACATGACAAATCATACTGTGTTTTCATATTCAATATCCGTTCATAAAAATCAATCAATACTAATCACCACTTTATCCACATTTAGGAAATACAACTTTTACGACACGACAAAAACAAAAACAACCAGGTGAAAATGGGAATCCCAAATCTCATTGGATAAAAGTTTACCATGTGATCATCAAAGACCACAACTATTTTTTTTTATCTCCCGCATTCTTTACCAACAACAAGGGATCGATTATGGTGATGATAGAGAGTTTATGCTAATATAAAAATCTTTGTGCTAATAGCCTGGATTTCACAAATATAACCAATAATGTTGCTTGTTACTGGTTTGTTTACGTAATCTTGACGTTATTCTAATAGAATTCCCCTAACTGCCCAAACTCTCTGATTACATCATTTTTCGTTAATTTAACCTTATTTAAAATTATTTGTCTCGAAGAGCATGTTAAATATTCTTTTGCTACTTGGCAAATAATGAAGAATATTTACAATCACAAAAAAACAATTATCTATGTTGTCTTAATAGAGAGTTTGGGCTGATATGAAAAAAATCGTTGTGCTAATAGCCTGTATTTCCCAAATATAACCAACCACTCTGCTTGTTACAGGTTTGTTTACGTCATTCTTACGTCATTTTGGTTGATTTCCCATATCTGCACAACCTCTCTAATTATTAACAATATTTCTAGTATTATTCTAGTATTTCCCAAATACTATAATAATACTTTGTGTTTTGAGAGCAATACATTGATTACTGGACCCGCGGGTCGGCAAATTAATGTATTGCCTTCAACACGTGAAGTATTATTTTTATAGCATGCCTTTCTGATGATTGTACAAATTTGAGATACAATAAAGGTGATTTCATACTCTTTACGATACCTTGCCAACCCCTTTATTGCAAAAAGAATAGCCAAGGGCCGGTTCGGCATTTTACTGCTCCTGCAGTTTCTTCATCATTTCTTTATGAAATATTATGTAGGCATGTAATAAAGACTATTAACACTAAACTTTTGATATCAGCCCAAACTCTCTATTTACCATATTTGGAAATGATAACCTAAAGGCCATCATTTCAAAATCTCAATAATACTTAAATAAAACTTAATGTTCAGAAAATAAGTCAACATATTCATTTTTATTTTCTTTGCTCATAATGTAGCTCGTCAAATTCAAACAGATAATTTGATGTCGCGGAAATCGACTGGTTTCATAAGCTCTATCGGCAGAGCATTTGCCTCACTACTTTTGCGTTATATAGAATCAACAATATATTTCTTTTATTTTTTTAACAATCAATAATTCTTTTTTGACAAAATAAAACATGCCGAAAATGTCAGCAGTTGATTGTAAATTAACAAGAAGCTTACCATTATATTGACAAAATACTATATTTGAGTTCTTGGTCTTGGTGGAGGCCAATTTTAAATTATGCAGAGATCACCAGTTCCATTTCAATTGAAAGCTTGGAAAGACAGCTGTCGGCCAGAAAAGACAGCAAAAATGGGCACACGATGTTGACAGCTCGGCGTGCACACCCTGTGAAGGAAATTCCCCCAAGGTTGCCCGAGAAGGGGAGGATGAGAGGCCTAACAGGACATATACAATACGAACTGGAACCACACCTAGACTACCGTGCAATCAAAATCTGGAATCACCAAGGTGTAACAGCGGCGGGAAAACATGCAAAACGCAGTAGGTCTCAATAGTCGCCAAGCTAAGATGGAATGCGAACAAAGGGCAGACCTGAGAGATCTTCTCTCTGGTTAGACTGAGGAGATTCACAACCAGGAAGAACATCACAGAGCTGAGAATGTCAACGCATCAAGTACGACAGCAGCAAACAATATCCCAGTGAATGTACCACCTAGGCAAAAAGTAAAATGGCCACGAATGAATGATACCAGTGCATGGAAAGTGTTTGAAGATACAACAGATGAGGTGTTACCGCAATATCAGACGAGATCTAAAGGCAAAAACAATGAAAGGAGTGTGCAGAACACGAAGAAGAAGGAATAACAAAGTTTCAAACACAAATTATTTTTTATTGCCAGATCCCTACATTAAGAATGCAAACATATGAAAGACAGATTGCAAACAAATTGAATCAAGACATATATATTGGTGCTTAGTTAAATCAAAACGTATCGCCCCAAGTTGTATTGAGAGATGGAAAAAATCAAATATTATAATATCAGATTCGCAGTGGAGAGAAATATTTATCAAAACAAAGTATGTAACAAAAATTATTAAAAACAAGCTACTAAACCTTAAAATTATACATAAAAATTATGCATCAGATTTTTATTGTAGCGAAATTTCATAAATCTGTGAATTCCAAATGCAGTTTTTGTAATGATGAAAATGATAAAATACATTTGTTTTGTATGTGTAAGAATGTCACGCTATTTTGGAAGCTACTCGAAAACTTGATAAAACGAAATATTGTACCAAACATAACCATTGACACACGTATGAACTTGTTAGGGTTTTTAAAATTGATGTACCAAATTAAGTATATTTTGTAATAGATTACATATTGCTTCAGGCTAGAGTTTATATACATAGATGTTATATAAAAAACGAAAATGTAAACTTCACAGCTTTTTTTGTCGATACTTCGAAAAAATACAGAGTTAGAATGCAGATTGTACAATGTAAATAGTAAAATGTTCTCGGAGCTCAGAATTCTATTAGACCTACTATAAACGTATCTTTGTATCTGTAATATTAAGTACAGCGCTTTATGGTATGATGATAAACATATTACACGGTATAATGTTTATTTGTGATTGTCTTCTTTTGCAACAACAAAAAATCACTCTTGATTTCTTAGTATAAATAAGTTAAGATTGAATATCATTAATCATGTTTACTAAATATGTTTTGAGTGAATTAAAAGAAAAAAAAAGAAGAAGGAATAAAAGCGAACCGCGACGATTTAAGAGAAAACAGCTTCAGAGCTTACTAACAGCGGAAAGAAACGAATCAACGAGGCGAAGAAGGGCTAAAGCACGATCACAATTTAGCAAAAGCCCATTCAACTATGTCACGAATCTACTAGGCAATCCGAAAATAGGAGACCTACTAAGCGAAATATAGGACGTCGAACAACTCCTCGCAGACGCCAATAATGACGAATATGCACATACCAAATTAGACGAATGCGGCGTGGAAGAAGGAGGTTATCCCTGAGTGCTGGCAGAGGGCGGAAGGGTGTTTTGTGCCGAAAGAGGAACACTCAACCTACATCAAACAGTTCCACACAATACCACTCCTAAATGTAGTGTAAATGTAGAGTGCAAGATTTTCTTCTCCGTCGACGACGACTGACGAACTACATGTTAGCCAACGGATACCTCGATGCAAGTGTGCAGAGAGGAGGTACACCTTGATTCTCAAGCTGTATACATACACATTCCAGGGTCCTACCGCAGTTGATCAAGGAAACAGTGAAAAAAGCGATGAATGAGGCAACATCCCGCCTTAAAAATAAAAATATTGTCGGCCAGGTGTGCTCAGGCCGACAAGGACTGGGCTTTGGTGAGACACTGCGGATTGCAAAGAAAATAGATAGAAAATAGTAATCGATGAGTTGCGAAATATAGAGGAGAAACGATTGGCAAAAGCAGTTGGCATGCCATCTCAAGGAGCCTGGATGAAGTGGGAGAGCGCGGTAAGCAGAAAGATAACGTGGAACACGCTCTGGAAAATGGTACCCATATGACTCCAGTTCACCATTCGCTCGACGTATGACTTATACCGACACCAACCAATCTCATGACATGGGGAAAGAGTGATGCCGCTTAATGCGGACTCTGTAGTGAGCCCGGTCATTTGGAGCATATCCTCTGCTCTTGCAAAACAGCGCTAACGCAACGGCGTTTCACATGGCATCACAATAAGGTTTAACGAAAGCTGGACCATCACGTAGACCTCAAACGGGTTAATGCGAATAAACGTAAAACCAAAAGATAAAAAAAACAATGGCCTGAAGTTTGTAAGAGAAGGACAAATTGCACGCAAGAAAAGTTAAACAAAATGCAATGAACATAGCATAGGCTTATTATACAGAGCAAGAGACTGGGAATTGCGGGTTGATCTCGACAAGCGACTCGTCTTTCCTCTTATGATAGAAACCCGATTAAGACCAGATATTATATTATATTCTACCGCGACCAAGCTACTGATCATAATCGAACTTACAGCTCCATGGGAATCGAGGATCGATGGGGCATATGAATGAAAGAAACTGAAGTACAGTGATCTATGCGATAACTGAAGGGAAAGGGATGGTTTGTGTGGTGCTACCAGGTTGAGGTAGGATGTCTTGGGTTCTAAGGAATATAACTATCCGAGCCTTAAGACACATTGGGCATACCGGTAAAGAGAGAAATAAAGCGGTAAACGAAATAAGGGACATGGCGGAAAAGGAGTCTAGTTGGTTATGGCTGCGAAGATCTGAAAACCAAAACAAAAAAGGATATCTCGTGGGTATAGCGCGACCCCACGGTCACGCCGGATAGAGATCGTCCGCATAATCACTGAGGACAAAAATTTGCTCTGTAATAGTTAAACACCAATTGATTTGGAACTATCAACAAGGTTTTGTTTAAAATCTAATTTACTGTATGATTTTAAAGTAGGTTCATAGACTTCTAAGCCTTGATTTGTATTTTCCAATTACTTATGATTAAATCGCTTAAATCTATTAACTATCGAACACTGTTTTAAGGTGCCATAGCACCAAAAGGTTTACAATTTAACAGGGCGGTATAGACCTTCATCATTTTCGAATAATGTAAATCATGAGTTATAATTTGTTTGATTTTATGATAAAAGTATATGATAATAATAACATTTGAAAACAATTTTGGTGTTATTGATTGTACTCAAACGCGCAAGGCGATTTCAAGGCATGAACCTTAACCTTTACTCAACGGAATATCCATATGAATTGCGAAATCAAATATGCAATTCATACATGTGGATTACAATGTTCTTTTTTTTCAATTTTAATAATTGATTGATGTCTCAGACAATTAAACTAAAAGTTTAAACGACAGTGTGAGTTTTTCTTTACAAATGCCATGTTACATTTGCTAAATGTTGACTTATGCTCAAATCGTAACTAGATCTCTACCAATCAAAACATTCATGTCCACGAAATCACAATGTTCGAAAATGTTCAAAATACATTCATAATGTTCAAAGATTCAAAACTAAAGTTTACACTTATTATTTTTGATAAAAAATGTATGTGAACGGATATCAAATGCTGAGATGCTCCTTCATTTTGATAACATACTGGTATTTTTTTTTTACTTTTGAAAATTTTAAATCTGATTCCTAAAAAGTATTATTCATTCAAAAGACTTGAGAATCCACTTGTTAGTCAATTTTTCTAATGAATGTATATTTTTTAGCTGTATTACATTATATAATGTATAAGGTCACTTGCGTTTTTGAACGTTTGAGCATTTTGAACGCCTTCGCACCAAGATACAAAATACATTGTGTAAATCTTCATTAACTTTGACAAAGTTGTCAAAAGAAAACATGTTTCCGATTCATGTCTTGAACATTTTTAACCTTTTTTTTTTCAACGTTTCCAAATATTTGTTATCCTAAGACATAAATTAAAACGCTCAATTCAACCTTATCCCATGATAAAAAGTATTATCATCTAATTCCAGTGACCAATACTCATGAAAATGTTGTCACCTAAATAATTTTAACGGGGAACCATGAGGTATGTCCAGAACTCGAATATGTTCACCGGGGTTCACCAGGTTGGCTAGGTTCACGAAACACCTTTGTAGAATATATATAAAAGCGTGGCGCTTGTTCGGTGTATCATCAGTGAATGGTTGCACAATACCCGTTCACTACGTTCGCTAGGTTCACCAGTGAATGGTAACACAATACCCGTTCACCACGTTCACTAGGTTCACCAGTGAATGGTAGCACAATACCCGTTCACTACGTTCGCTAGGTTCACCAGTGAATGGTAGCACAATACCCGTTCACCACGTTCGCTAGGTTCACCAGTGAATGGTAGCACAATACCCGTTCACTACGTTCGCTAGGTCCACCAGTGAATAGTAGTACACTAGAGGTTTATTAAACAAAATTGTATTTGTATCGCAAATTTAGAATATAGCATATTCTATTATCTTATTAAAATCCATTTTCTTTTTTCTTGTCTTTCTTCTTATTTTCCTTCGTGTTCCTTTTGGTTTACTTCTTATTGTTGTAACTTTTTTGATAAGATGTTATTCAAATGCACACCAACATTTTCTTGTCTCTTAATCATCATGCTAACATAAACATTTGATTACGGGCTAGATGCAATGTACTTAACAGATACAAACCTTTTTTGCTGAATGTACAATTTACAATAGAATGTGCATTTAATAATGGGTATATGCCAAGATATCAAGTTATTGAAAATATCATGTGTTTTATTAATTAATTGTATACTTTTCTTAATATGTCTACGCAATTTAATATTCATAAAAGACTTGATCAACCATTAAAACATGAATGTGTATGAAAAAATAATGGCCAAAACACCATCTATATACCTTGTTGATAGGTGCTTTTATTTATATCCTTTTATTACTATTGCATGATATATGAATTGTTTGCTTCTTCACTTTATTCATTTTTTATCATTATCTTCTTCGTTTTTTTTCTTCTGCGTCATTTATTAACTTGTTTGATATTGATAAGTAATAACATTTTCTATAGAAAACACCCGAAAATCACTGTAAATATTCAAATTATTTATTGCGTCACGAATGCTAAATGCTGTGACGTAAACAAAACATGGCATTTAACTAGGAAACGTATTGTGACGCAATAAATATGTATGTCATTCTTTCGCTTTATGCTTTGGTGAACCTATCGAACGTAGTGAACGAGGCCACGACTCGGTTCATTGGTGAACGTAGCGAACGTAGTGAACCATAGATTTGATCTGGTTCACTGGTGAACTTAGCGAACCTAGTTAACGCCAGTGAACATTATCTAGTCCTGGACATGAATGGGAACCATATATATATCTTGTAACAAACTTAAACGTTCAGGTCCAATTTTCCATATCATATTCCATGATATATTCCTTCTTGCCGCATTTCCCCAGTTCAATCATGCTCTTTGTGCTATCGTGGCAACCGTTAAGTCAATCTGATCTCCTCCTCTACCTGACTTGATTCTCTGCTTTTCTTTGTGCGTCTCTTCTCGGACATGCTTAATTCAGCACTGAGAAGATTTTTTTGAGAGACTAGTCCGTGTTTTGCCACACACGTTTCCTCTCACTAGGTCTTTAGTGCAATCGAATGTTCCAGCGTTCTGTCTATGACCCAACGCAATTTGGTTCCTGCATTACTGGAACACTCATCTAATAGCTCGTTTATTGCCATCGTAGTTCATGCTTATAGATTCTTTGAATTCTATAGTTTGTGACAAGGAGGATAACTAGTTTTATGTGTCTCCCGCATAGGCGTATATTTGATGGCGCTAGTCCTAATGTTGTTGTTCATCAATCACTCCTTGGCTTCGACAATGGTAAACTTACCCTACGTGTATATAATCAGAAGCCACAATATTATTAGCAGTATCCTGTTCTGAACACACCATGCCGTGTATAAGCCAGGGAAATCTTTTATTCTGAATTCTATTCTTGCCTTTGATGATTCATTCCTGATAATTTGTTCTTAGCCTGTCTTGAAACGGAAAGGAAATAGCTATTGTCAAGTCGTCCATAAACGCTTCGGTATGGGACTGGCGTATCCCTGATTTCATCACTGGTTCCTTTCATTACTTTTCTGTCGACTTTACCATCAGATCAATTTCACTGGAAATATAGAGCTTGTGTATACTGGTATGATGCCTTTCTCTTATTGCTGTCATTTTGTCCAACCATCTCCGTAGGAGAACCTGAGGTACAATTTTCAATAGCAGCTCCTTTGTTTCCATCACTCTTTGGTGTACTTTGTATATTTTCAGTTTTTCCTCTTCCTCCTTGTGTGGAACGGACCCGCATGCGTGGGAGAGATCAGTAGAGTGATGTTACTATGGGCCCGGCATGTTCTGAAATGTTGTTAGTGGCGATTGCGACATCAGCGCAAATTTCTTAACTTTACAACGTTAATGTGATTCCCATTTTAAAAGCCGATCCAGGTCTATGTCCCAAACCTTTGACTCACTTACCATATAACTGATTTCATATGATTAAAAACATTGGAACGTAAACAGTATTTATATTCGCCACCAAAGCAATGTAGATAGTATATTGACGAAATCGATATTTGAATTTATTGTCTAAGAGCTTGGACCGATCGGTCAAAATCGACAAAGACCGTTTTCATTCCGCATTATTTGAGAAAACGCATTTTCATACTTACATGACCTCGTTTTGATTTGTTTTTGTGTAGAAAAGTAGCGATAAAAAGTCGATTTAAGCTCTATCAAAACACAATTCGTATAGCTGGATGGGTATTTTATGAAAATATACTTATAGATCAATGCACTGTCCAAATTTATTAACAATAAAACCACAATGTAAGCAGTAATTCGTTTTTCAAATTGCCCGAATTGTGACCTAATTTTATCGAGGCTTAAAACATGTTATTATCGCCCATCAATGAAGTCAAAAGATTTCTTATCTGTCGTCAACTAGATAACTCTGGCTGTCGATTTTACATCACTATTGTAAATTTGCGTTTATATAGTTCTTAGGAATCGATTGGAGTCAAAGCGCCCGCACGTAATGAAAATGTAGGACTAGTATTGCAATTTTCGAGCACAGTAACAGTTTGTGGAGATCTCGAACATTGCGCCGGAATAGATAAAAAGTACCAGACCACTAGTCCTCCCATCCACCTTTATTCTTTTGATATACAGAATGCCATTTATCCTTAATAAGCCTCTTCGTCCTTAAGACTTAATTTCGAATGAAAGGTCTCGATGTGTAAATATGCCTTTTGACAGTTTCGGCCGAATGCAGCCACCGGAAAATGACCGAATTCGGCCAAAATACTAAAAAGTTGTGAGTTTTCAAAACATGAGCATATACGATTATCCAATACTCCATTCGAATCGGAGGGGGGGGGGCGGTTGGGCCATTTCGTGAATGCCATTTATCCTTAATAAGCCTCTTCGTCCTTAAGACTTAATTTCGAATTGGCGACAAACAAGGTCAATATATGCTAGAAGAAACGCTATTGTAAATAAATTTCAACATTGTTCAAATGAGGTGAAAATTCAATTATTCAAGGCGTATATTTGCAATTTGTACACTAGTAAACTATGGTGTGAATATAAAGCTTCAACAATGCATTTATTAAAGATGTCCTATAACAATGTATTAAGAAAATTCTTTGGTCTGAATAGAAGATGTAGTGTATCAACTGAATTGATGCAGAGATCGATCAAAACGTTTCAAAATGTTATACAAAATTATATAAGAA
>LQRL01181104.1:3742-15953 GCA_001703475.1 Hydroides elegans | reverse complement strand
CGTTTATCGACCTAGACGAAGAGATGTTCTTATGCCTATTTAAGGCCTTCGTAAGACCTCACCTCGAATATGCCAACGCGGTTTGGAACCCTCATAAACGAAAGGATGATACGGCATTAGAAAACGTACAAAGAAGTGCAACCGAAATGATACCAACACTCAACAAGATGCCTTATTCTGACAGACTAAAGAAGCTGAAGTTACCAACCCTAGTCTACCGACGCGCCAGGGGCGACATGATAGAGATGTTCAAGGAAATGAAGGCAATCAATAAAGGCATAAATCCGGTGGTTACAATGAACAAAGGTGTATCTCGTGGGCACAATCTCAAGATTCTAAAACAACGATGTTCAAAGGACGTTCGAAAGTTCTTTTTCACGCATAGAGTGGTAAACTTGTGGAATGAGCTACCAAATAATGTAGTAGAATCTAAGAACCTCATTGCATTTGAACGAAACCTCGATGCCTACTGGAGAAATGCTGAGTTTAAGTATGAATACACAGCACCATACCCATGCCGCTTATATAAACACCATTCATTGCTTAGTGTATGTGCACTGATTACATACAAATCATAAATAAAAAGAAGATCTTGATATAGAGGTCTATAAGGACCTGCGTCCAGAAGAGATCCTGTAAGTTATCCTGTAAGTTAAACAATATACAGCTAACTGAGACGGTCACTTTACGTTAAACAGTTCATGCAAAATATAAGGAATATGCCAGAATTCAAGACCGGGCCACCCTGAGGCCTGGGCCGCCCTGACGCCCGGGACCTCGTAAAATAAATAACAAGTATTCAGTGAACACGAACAGGCCCCAACGCCCCCAAAGTCGTTTTCGAGTATTTCAGAAGTATCTATGACCTTCCGTTCAAAAGTTCTATCCCGTACAAGCTCAAGTCTTGAAAAACCGCTATTTTGGGCTATTTTGGCCAATTTGACCACTTCCAGTAGGGTATTTTTGACTGAAATGGTCAAAAGGCACATCTACAGACCAAGACCTTTCATTTGAGCCTATAACCAAGTCTCTATGACCTTCCATTAATAAAGTTCTAGCCCGTACAAGCTCAAGTCTTGAAAAACCGCTATTTGGCTATTTTGGCCAATTTGACCACTTCCGGTAGGGTGTTTTTGACCGAAATGGTCAAAAGGCACATCTACGGACCAAGACCTTTCATTTGAGCCTATAACCAAGTCTCTATGACCTTCCGTTCAAAAGTTCTAGCCCGTACAAAAAAGTATGACGGACAGACAGACGGA
This sequence comes from Hydroides elegans, assembly GCA_001703475.1. Classification (NCBI taxonomy): domain Eukaryota; kingdom Metazoa; phylum Annelida; class Polychaeta; order Sabellida; family Serpulidae; genus Hydroides; species Hydroides elegans. The sequence goes on along the minus strand of LQRL01181104.1, from coordinate 14,691 downwards.
CAGACGGACGGACGGACACTACAAACCTATAGGCCCCCAACCTTTTGGGTTGGGGCCTAAAAAATACGAGCGTATTCTTCAGGGGTCATTATATGTAACAGAATTGTTTTTATAAGAATAACTTTGAGCTTTAATTTTGTTGAATGGAACATTATACGGGCTATAGAGGTAGTCACTATGTATTAAACAATTTAAGTGAAAAATGAAGTGTATGTGAGAAATCAAGACCAGGCCGCCTTGTGGCCCGGAACCTATGTTTGTTTCCGACAAATAATCCCGAGGGCATAACCAGGTCGTACAATCGTAAAACATAAAACCGAGTCTCTTTAACCATCCGTTCAAATGTTCTAGACCATACAACAAAGCTAATAGACAGACGAACGGAACTGTATAAAGCCCCAGGCATGTGGGGTGTTTGTAAGGCCGGTAAAAACCTGAGTTTTCACAGCAAGGAAGTTTTATACCTTTACTTGTTTTACAATTTGTGGGTGACAAAAGAGGTGTCACGTGATAAAACTTTTTCAATAATAATCCAAACATATTCAATTCATTTTATATATGATAAATTCTATATTTTATGGCTTAAAACACGAAGAAATATGATTATTTCAAGTCAATATCATGAACGTACCTTCAAAGCCATACTCCATGTTTACAAAATATACGCATGCGTAATTGGTATTCTGCTATAGACTTCCTGTTACCGTAAATCTGTTATGCACAAATTAGCCCAAAGTCAGCCCATAGAACCGTAGATTTAGCCAATTTGTGCGAACTATATCGTCAATGAGCTTCCGTAGAAGGGTGCTTGTTATTTAATACTGCTTATCAGTAGTGGGTCCAAAGGCTAAACAGGCTGCTGTGTTTGCATGTTGAGTATTTGCATTGTGCATTATAGCGGTGTCTGGATACTTCGAGACTCTACCATCTCGAGACTCTACCACTTCGTGCCGATTGGTCACTTCGAGACTATTTATTTTGGATACTTCGAGACTATGCTCTGGACACCTCGAGACTATTGGTCACTTCGAGATTTTTTATATTTTGGATACTTCGAGACTATGCCCTGGACACTTCGAGACTTTTTAGAAATATATTTCTCTAATATATAATGAAGCAGAAACGACGTAAACAAATAATACGTTTTCAACATAATATGAGACGTATGTAATATATATGATATTCAATGTGATTTTCAAAAATCTTTAAACACAAAAATATTATTATAATACATTTAAATAATGATTGGGCCAAAGAAATTGCAAACGGAATCACATGGAAATATGTTTCATTGCATTTTCATTCATCATGAAAGGGAATATGTCAGATCAAAAACCCGTTAATGCCACTCACGATCGCACAATAAATGCATGTACCAATGAATGCCTTCAAGTAATCCTACTCTGTCAGGAGAATGCAAGTAATTGCAATTGCGTGTGACAAAAGATAAACAGTTGCTATTACACGAGCACCATTTGTAAATATAACTGTGTCAGGGGATTAACGATTTGCTATATTAATAGTATATAATATTTACGGATTCATTTCAAAACTTAGCACAACCGAGCGCATTTGTAAAAATAAAGCACACCATGATATAATAAACAAGGATAGAATGAGAACTATGCATGGAAATTGTTGCAAAATAATATCAAAGTTTGTTTGAAATATTTTGAATAAAATGATATAATTCCGTGAAATACGCGAAATTTCACTATAGTGATAATTGCTAGCATTCAAATATATATTTGTAAAGAGCTTAATAATAACAAAATATCTATATTTCGTAATATTTTCATTTTTGTCACTTCGAGACTAAAACAGTCTCGAAGTGTCCAAAACCAATAGTCTCGAGGTGTCCAGACATGAGTCTCGAAGTATCCAAAACCAAAAATTAGCAATAGTCTCGAAGTATCCAGTCACGAAGTGGTAGAGTCTCGAAGTGTCCATAAACCATTATAGCACATGAGCTGCGGTACGCATCAAGTACATGTCAATAAATGGCTTGAGAGACAAAAATCGTTGGAAATAAAAAATACAATTAAAGTTTTTTTTTAAACAAATCAAATGCCATCAACCGGCTTTTTGGTTCCAAAATATTCAAATAGAGGGGGTCATAGAAACACTAGTGATCCTGAGCTAAAGAAAACATGGATAATTGCAAAAAAAAAAGAGATAAATGGACTCCGATAAATAGCAGTGTAGTTTGCAAGGAGCATTTTTAAAAAGAAGACTATTATAACACATAGCTATTACGGAAAATATTATCGTTTATCTATATCAAGGGTGGTTGTAGGGCAAAAGCCCCGCGATTTTTGCAGCTAGAGCAAAAGCCCCGTGATACTTTGACATACATTTTTTCATTATTGATTAGATATATCAATGATGTTTTTTTATTCAAGCAAACCAAAATTATAAGTGCAACTATTAACGACACAAATGCATGATCTCATTAAACGGCCCTGCAATTTAAATGATCGGATTAGCTGGATGCTTGTATGGATTTAGAATTTTCGCTATTGATTACAACATTAACTCGATAATTGCAATCTGCGATGCGAATTCAACATTTCTATAGTGCCTTCGTTTAATAATAATAATCATTCAAAGCCATAAAACAAAAAAAATATTTGCGCTAATTGAAATAAAACATAATTTATTATATTTTTGAAATCGGGGGACTTTCGCCCTAGCTGAAAAATTCGCCCTTCTGCCATACGGGGTTTTTGCCCGCGCACCATCACGGGTGTACGTTAGCGGGCGCGCGACCGTCGTTTCGGCAGCGCGACCGTCGTTTCGGCCGCACGACCGTCGTTTCGGCCGCGCGACCGTCGATTTCGGGGCGATTTTGGGAGTTTGTGTTTAGATTTTTAATACCATATTTTATATACGTTTTTAACTCCCTTGAATAAACTTTTTTTCCGAACGAGGTTCATGCAAAACTGATCTACCTCTGTCAAAAATCATAAGGAGATATTGTCACCTTTTGAATTAACATAAACATGGTTTAGTGCGACAAAAATAAAGAAAAAAGAAACTCATTCCGTTGACTATATTTTGGATGACAAATCGCTTAAAACAATGAAGTATACCACCTCGGTCCCTTTTGGGAAACCCTGAGCTATATGGAATATATAATTTTGAATGCGAGCGCCGGTGGCGCAAGTGAATTTTAATCAAAATATGCAATTTGCTAGTAAGCGATCAAATATGGATCGAGATTATTACTCAGATGGAATATATTACCAGTCATGATTCTAGGATATATACTTATATTTTATATGTAAAAACGATAGGTACAAAAAAAATTATGAGTGCAAACTTAGCGTTAAATGTAATAATAACAATTTTATTTTAAGATTCTCATATAACTTTACATTGAATCTGTTAAAAATATGAAAACAACCGGATTATTAATATTAAAAAAATAACATAGCTCTCTGGTAAAGTCACGCACAATTTGCACAATATTGAATAAAAGGTGGTACAGGACTTAGTTGAGTAACTAATATGCGAGCGCCAAAGGCGCGAGCGCAAAAAAAAAACAGATATCAGTTTTTTTAAGTTGGTCAAAAATATGCAGATGTACTGTTAACGCGTTAAATGTAAATCAATACGTTTTCGTGCACAGCACTCTATGAAACAGTGGACATCTATTTCGAAAAGGATTATCCTACTTTAGATTAGTCAATTTCCTTTACATTGAATTTGTATTGTATATGCATGATCACAAATGAGAAATACTGGTCACACAAAGCTTCGCATTATAAAATCACATAAGAAAAACCTAAAAACATATAACTTTACATTTATTTATTTACACGCAAACTTCCATATCTTTGGAAGAAAACGATGGCGCACAAGTGAAACTTGTGTGCGCCATTCTGGAAAACCATGCGCCTTTACGGTGCACAGTCAACATTTAAAAGAAACCCACAAAAACATTGATTTCGCATAGCACACACATGCGGATGCTCTATTCACATGACCCACTTAGACTCCGGCGGCCTCTAGTGTGAGTTTCAGAAACTGCATGTACGGCTTCTAATTTATAAGTAAAATAATAGCATGTACATAAGCAAAACAGTGTAGTCAAAAAGTAACAAATCTTGCCAAAAATAGCATGTTGTAAGACGGAATAGCGATCTCATTTTAAATTATACCATAGCAAAATATTTGAAGCATTTTCAGTATGATTACTCTCAGAATAAGTATGAAAACCTGTATATAGCTGTATTACCATGCATTATACCTAAAAGATGCTCAAAAGTGTTCATTAAAGTATTCATGTGTATTTATTATTCAAAATCAGTTTTTTGTCTGTCTTTGTTCATTGTTTTAAACTTGATATTTAATAATTCTTAGTTATCATTAAACATGTTTTATAATAACTGCAAGATTTCACCATTAAAGTGTTTAATTTGATAATCAAATACGTGTTGTTTGGTACATTTACGTGGTTGTTGAATCTAAGGCGCCCACATTGTTTTAAACTTGTTATTTAGAAATTCTTATTAAAAATCAATTGCAAATATCAATATAAGTAAAGAATAAAAAATCTTTATTCGACATTTCATTAAAAATTAGTTTGACGAAAAAAATAGTGCTCCGAGCGAGACTCGAACGCAGAACCCCTTGCTCCTCAGGCGAGCACCATATCCATTGCGCCAGAGGGGCTGTTGATGATTGCGTAACTAATTGATAGACTAATAACTATGGATCTATAATGTTCCATTTGTTTTCCAAATATGGAATATTGACGCAGATCATAAAATATAAGTGCTCGGATCGATTCGGTGCCATTGTTTCACAAAATAAACTGAAAATGGCTTTGCATTACGTGTTACAAAGAAAAGTGAAATTGACCCAATTTGACGAAAAGTAGGCGATAAGTTTTTTTTCTTGTATGGTCTTTATACAGGTATGTAATAAATATGTATATTAAATGTCCATCATGCCCTTGTTAAAAGGAATTTTTGGAAAATAAAACTTGAAACTTGAATTATAGCACCCATATTCTCCGCATATTTTCATTTTCCTCAAACTTGTTTTCAAATTAAAGCTGAAAGAGTGACTTAAAGGATGACGCTAATCTCCGTTACCCTCATCCTTATCCTTATCTTCTCCACTCTAAATTTGACCTTAAAGTTAAAATGATTGCAATCGATATAGACCTCAAAACCGTCCATATTATAAAGTCCCTACACAATGTGACAGAGTGCGCCGTATTCATCGATGGAAAATTAACTGAGTGGTTCGCAGTGAAGATAGGAATAAGACAAGGATGCCTGCTATCACCCACGCTTTTCAACATTTTCATAGAATTTGTCATGAAAGAACTGAAAAGCCTGGATAATACACTGAAACTCCATGACAGTTTATCAATAATTGATATTTATCAATATCAATTATCTCCCAAAGCGAACTGGGAATAGTCCTCGACAATAAAGGAGTAGAGTATGCAGACGAATTCGTATTCCTGGGAAGCGCAGTGCCAAATAGCGGTAAAGATGCCATAACGCATATAGCACTCGCGTCGACGGCATTTGACCGACTGAGAGAGACCATTTGAAAAGAAGAAGTCAATAAGCAATGTCCTAAATATACGCCTATACACTGTTCTAATAGTGCTCAAAGCCACATACACATCCGAAGCATGGCCCATCAGTTCGGGCGAAACGCGCAGACTCGAGGTGTTCGAAACGCGATGCCTAAGAACCATCCTAGGGGTGAGAGGCTGAGAAACGAGCATATCCGCAAAGCCCTTCAGATGAAAAACACAATCACTGAAGTGGTACAGCAAAAACGGCTGAGACGCTTTGAGCACGTCACAAGACGCTCCCTGAAAGCCATATGACCAAAGCCTATCGATAATATTTATCCAAGACCGCGAGGCAGGCCATCCCAGAAATGGACCACTTATATAAGAGAAGATACAGGGTTCCCTATCGCTAGCGCAGAGCGCAGAGTATCGGACCGTGGCGATTGGCGGATCAAATCATAACTGATTTATTATCTACTCAAAATAATAATTTTGTCGGGAATATATTTCCGGCCAAAATTTGGTCAGGGTCAAGATGAGTGAGGATATTCTGTGTTTTATTTTTTTCAGGGACATTCAATAAAAGCGTACTCAAATAATCGATTTTGTTCTCACAGCAAATGTCCAGTTGGAACTTTGTATTTTTCCCCATTTTTATAAGGTTTTAATAAGTATTGATTATTCTGTTCATAAGTTTAAACTGAAATACTAAAAGGATAGTTTTGCGTGTCTGAATTAGTCATAAAATATTGTATGTTATTAAGTAGGTTTTCGTTATGCCAGTAACGTAATAAACTAGATTCTAGGTATTTTGAGTTTATGAAAATGTTAAAGCTAACCTCGTATCTAGTCTTTCTTATGTCAATCTTTGAGTCTTTGAATTGTTCTTAAACATGTCTTCGCAAAATGTATATGGAGTCTTTCGGTCAGATTTATTTTTTGATACGTTCATACTGTTGAATGTGTTTTTAATGTCATTCATTAACGAACATCAAGCAAGAAGCTGTTTGAAACATAATATTTAGAGAATAGATTATTTTATATATAAAAAAAACAACCATCTTGATTACATAAAACCTGTATGAAAATAATACCTTTTGAAATCCAATATTTAGAAAATACTTGTTTATTTGCTATTCCGATGTATTTGTTGTTCCATATATTGTCAAATTAAATTTTGCTTTGAAACAAAAAAAACATATCTGCATATTTCAAGATTGTTCTTTGAAAAATAGAGTATCTAGTACCTTGTAATCGCAGTTCAACCTTAATAAAAAGAAAAAGTCCCACATCCTTGTTAAAACCTAACTTTGAATATTGTTTTAGTCATTGTCATCGGTTAATCTAGCTAACAATTCAAGGCGTATTGAAATTTTCTCGATATCTATTGACTTACGACCGCCTTATTCGAACGTACCTATTAGAGTTCAGTGCTTAACCTTTCGTGGTTTCTAGCCCCATATGGATTTTTTTATTGCATCTTTTGTATGCTTTGAATATTTCTTTGCCATCTCGCCCAAGGTCCTACTATAAACTAAAATGGATATTCTATGTGCTTTACTTATCAATATTTTCTAATAAGAGATATGTTTCTTGTAGACCACAAACTAAACTTTTTATCATTTTCTGTTTATTTTATAATAAATATTTGATTGATTTGATTCGACATTCCTAAATAAAATCCTAGAACATTGAACGACCCAGTTTCTATTTTGATTTGATTTATAATAATTTTGTTCGCCATGGACCTAACCAGATTAAGTATATTTTGTCTATATTTAGTCGTAAGCCGGATAATTTTGAAAACACTTGAATGGTACAAAGAAGCGCTGCAATTTAATCTTCAGCTATTAAGAAACCATTTGAATCATCGTCGAATCGAAGAATTTTATGTTCCCTATCACCAATTGTCATTTCATGTATCTCTGTTTTGTTACGAATTTTGATTAGCAAAATTTCAATTGCTAAAATAAATAATAAGCTGGACAATGGACAACATTGTCTCGCACCCCATAACACTTTAAACCAGCCAGTAATGTATCAAGTATTTTTGACAGAACTGAATTAGTTTGTATAGCATTTTTCGACTCATTGGATAAATTCTTGTCCAAATCCAAATTTTTCTAGAACAGTTAATAACAATTTCCATACAACCGAGTCAAAAGACATTTTGACTCAATGAATATATTTTGAATTTATTTTCATCTGTATAACCATAAAACGAATACCTTCTCCAATAAAGCGACCTTTGACATAATCTGATTGGTAAGAATGAATAAGATTCTTTACTTGTTCTCCTAGCTTGTCCATTTATCCTTTTGCTGGGCAACTGCTGGTGGGAACTCGGTGCGTACTCACAAGCTTGGACTATAAGGACATTCATAATAGCAGATGTTGATCCGCTCTGTCCAACAAAACCAGGCTGAACCAGGTAAAGTTAGGAGAAATTTGTGGTGCAGTCGGAATTGTTTTCTGTGGTTGGAAAATGCACTAAAACACCTGGCAACCTAAAAGCGGAATACTATAACTAAGACGCTGCCAGTTAGGCCAGCAAATAATCAACTTATCAATATTATCTGCCACTTATAATTGTTCTGGTTGACTCGGCCACACTACTCTCGCAAAGGAAAGTGATGGCGGATCATGTAGAGAATGTTACTTTGAATCTGCAAGCAAGCGGCCTTAGAGTTGATTGTCGTTCCGACCTTTGAGACGTTTATATCCTTAGCCGAGATCAGCTATTTTTCAGGACCGACGCCGCTGACTTATTCATCCACCATTGCACAAGAAAGACAAAGATTGTTTCTTTAGGCGTGTACTCAAACTCCCAGACCAAGATCGCGACAAAACAAAGAACTGCAATGATAGGAAGGATATTTTGTGATAAATGTCGATGCATCTATCCACTACACTTTGCCTGCATCTCGGTTTTAGATTTGCTGTTCGCATTTGACTAGCACACTACCTCAAATCTCTGTCATCGGTCGTATCCAAAAAATATGGTATTATTCCTCAAACTTGTTATACACACCTATGCTTAAATAATCAGAGTATCGATGGTCTTACTATGACGCACACAAATGAAGTCAAGGCACAATTAACTTCTAGTCGTCCATGTCATCCTGCCTCGTGCCTGCCTGTTCTATGAACAGGTTTTATAAGAAAAAATGGTTCAACAACTGCAAATCGAACGCTAAAACTACTTCTGTCGAAGTGTGTTGATATTAGCTGTTCATCAGCAATACGACTTTCATGTAAGCTTATAGCCTCATGACCACGTGAATGCACCAAGGTTCGATCACTGGTATCTTTTTTTAGCATCTCACCAGCGGCTCACCAGGACCAATAAACTCATTCGTCGTGACTGTCCTGAGAAGATGTGGCCGAAAAAACATTAAAATAAATATTCATAGATATATGACAACGTATTATGTTCACACTGAGTTCCACAAATAGGGAGTATAATCAATTAAAACAATACAAAGCACGAAACTTTCTTCTATATCAGAATATTTTTATTCAAATAATTTATTATTCGAGCGATTTGATTGTTACATTTCAATACAACCTAAAGATCAAGCCGGTTAGGTTTAAATCTCTCCTCAAAATATTTATGTTTCATCTTATCGAGGAGCTCATGTCTGTTGTGAAACGTGTGCCTAGACACTTCGATCCAGAACGGAGGTGTTTAGGGAGTATCGGGCTGTATTGAACGTATAGTCATTTACAGTCAGGTAGAAGGAGACGCTAGAGAGAATTAAATAATGTTAAGGGTATTCTGGTTGCATATGACTAACGCTCACGGTACTGTGCCACCCACATAGCTGTATGCTGGCAAAATTCAAACTGTGTAAGAAGACTACTACGCTCGATTCAGAATAAGTTTTTCAGTTGGAGACTACCCCACCGACTGACATAATCTTGCGATATGCATCATCATGTGATGCATAATATCTGTAAAAGTGTGTTCGGCCGCAATCAACCTACTAGTCACAAGTACGTAAAACAAACTAAGGGGAGCCGTAACGAGATTTGGCAAAGTGCAACCGCTCTTGTGAGTCACTTGTACTTGGGAGATGGATGCTGAATGACGCAGAGGAGGTTTCCACCTGGGTAAATTTGAAATTTAAGCCAACAAAATCTGGTAGTTTCATATTTTTTTTTGTTTTTGTAGTTTTTTATTTCAAACAGTCATTATATTTCATTATAACAATTTCCATTAGTTACAAACATGTATATTTATATGTATATATATAACCAACTTGCAGAGTGATTTCATAACAAACATAACATACTCATAGTATAGTATAGTAATAATAAAGATTGTTGACAATAATTCGTGGTCGCGCCAGCAAATATAACATATACAAAAATATTGTTCATAAACAGTTCCGGATGCAAAATGTTAAAACATTTACAGCCAATATCCAAACATTTACAAATTTACAAGCATTTACAAACATTTACAGCAAGTATACAGCAGGTATTTGTCTAACTGTAAAGCTTCTGAAAATGACCATATCTCTTGGAACTTTTGCGCATTTAATGTAATACGGTCAGCAAACCTTCGTATTGCAACATCACGCAGGAAACATTTAGCAGAAAACTTATTACGAGAAATTCTCATATTATAAATACTCGCTTTTATAATAAGACAAATATTATCGTGAGCTAATTCATTGTTACCGAATATGAAATCCCATTTTTTGAAGTCCAGACTATTTAGTGATAATTGATTGCAACAGTTAGTTAAGATTTCCTTTGTAAAGGAGCAATCCCATAAATGATGTACCAAAGTGCCAGTTTGGGTACAAAAATCACATATTTCTGATTTAACAATTTTCCAATCATGTTTTCTCTTATTAGTAGCTATAATATTGTGACAAATTTTGAATTGTAAGGCTAGAAGTCTAGTATCTTTGGTCACTATTCTATGTGCAATAAAGCTTGATATAATTCTTTCTTCATCATTAAACCAAGCTGAGGACCAATAGCCTAAACTGTGAGGTTTTTTCGGATTTATTGTCTATAATGACATTATAGAATTGACGTAATTTCGCATTAGACAAATTTAATAAATGTCCATTTGAAACAAAGAGGGCATTATTTACATCGATTTTGTATTCTTTATTCAAAAACTTCCTGTTTTCTTGATTTTTTAGCCATTTGTTTATTTGTAGCTTAACTCCATTATAGAATAATATGTCTATGCTATCCAAATCATATTTGTTTTGTAGTTCTGGTATACTCATCATTTTATGATTCTTATCTAAAATGTCTTTGATATAGAAAATACCTTTTTGGTACCAGTTTAAGTTGAAGAGAGATTGTCCTCCAATAGGTATATCTTTGTTATTCCACAAAATCCCACCAAAGATTCTTTGATCATGTATCTCCCGAAAGAAGG
>LQRL01181098.1:9528-30888 GCA_001703475.1 Hydroides elegans | reverse complement strand
TTGACGCCTTTTCTTTTTGCTTTTAGAAACCCCCCCCCCCCCTCCGAAATTGATTTATTCAGGATCCAGGCGATGGGCATTGGCGATAAATATGTGTTGAAAATTATTGCCCTGTTTTTCTCTGAGCAACTGTAAATTTGCTTTGAGTTGCTCCATGTTGCTCACAGTCATTTTGGTTTATCTAAATTTCATCTGATTCAATCTACATTTTCTCTGACTTGCTCTGAGTGAATCTATTTTTCTCTAAGCTTTTTGAGTAAAATTGATTTGCTCTGAGTTGTTTTGAGTCCATCTACATTTGTTCTGAGCTGCTCTGAATCAATTGAATCAATCTTCATGTGATCGTTGCTGCTCGGAGTTACTCAGAGCTATAACTTTATAATTTGTGATATATGATGAAATAAATGTGTAATCCTGGAGAAACTATGAAATAACTCACCACCCTAATAGCAATGCTTGGAGCAAAGAACAATAATAAGATCATTGCTAGAACAATGCTGTGAGCAATGTTGTGAGCAAGTGACAATACTAAGAACAATGCAATGAGCAAAGAGTAATGCTAAGAACAATTATACGTTTTAAATATTTACCTGGGCTTAACTTTTCATTCCACTTAATATGACGTATAGTGCAAATTCAGATTGCGTCATTCAGCGTTCCCCTAAGCTCAATATTTTGTATCACATTTCTATCATTACTGTCCTAGATTCCCACAAATTATAGAGAGAGGGGTTGAGTAGCGAGGGGGGGGGGTGTATTTCCAAAAATATGCATTTTTAAATGTGGGGGTGTATTTTAAAAACTTGTGAACGATCATATCTGAGTTGTCCTTGTTCCGTTATTATTTATCTACTAAATATTCAATGTTTGATTGTTGTGTTGCTCAACCAACGTGCTGACATGTGACGTCGAAATGACTTTTTCCGTAAACACAAGGATAATGCACTGACAGTATTGCATGAAGTATGATATCAAAACGATGTAAAAGCAACGACCAAAAGTAAAAAGAATGGACAAGCTATTTTACTTAATGCCAGGCAAGAACGCAATTTTGACGCACGAAAAAGACTTAAGTAAATTACAAAGAAAATTATGTATATGTACATATCTATAGAAACAGGTATTTGTCTGAGCTAAAATTTTCCTTTGTAGAAAAAAATCTAACCAAAAATATGTCAAAAATCGTAATCCTACTTTCTAGCGGGGCTGGGAGAGGTACTGGCATTTATCTTAAACAACAATGTTTTTATATAATTTTCGACTGCAAAACAAGACCTCTACACAAAATGACGTCAGAAAAATAGCCATGTGCTACGCATGACGTCTACAAAGCATTGCGTTTGCACAACAATAAAAACGTACGCAAACCCGACGCATATGATTTATGACGTTTAAGGCATCCGCGATCATCGCAACTGCAACGCATGACGTCAGTAAAACATTGCATTCGTTCAGTAAAAAAAACGTCAACGAACCCGATTTCTAAAAAACATGACGACCGAAAAAGCGAGACGTCTGCGAACATCACGTCTGTGACACAGGACGTCTGGCAAAATGGTATTTACAGAATAAATGTAAGCAAACCAGACGTATTTTAAGCTTAACGTCTAAAAACGTTTTTGGTTGACGTCTGAAAAGCATTAGATTTTTTTCTTCTTCGGGCTGTAAATATGCAATGCAGAATGCAGCAATTGCAATATGACACTCAGTTGATTAAAATAAATCCACATATATCATTATATTATATATATAAACAAAATACAAATTCTAAATATATAACTGCAAAGCTTACTTATCAGTAGATAAGCCAAAGGAAAGGAAACATAAGTTATATACAGGGTCACCGATTCTTATTCCTTTCATAGCGAATGCCATTTCTGACATATACACCAACTTTTTTTCATGAAGATTCTTATTTTAGCAATAGTGGCAATATGAATAGCATTGCCTAATAAAAGTCATAAATCACAAGACTTGTTTATAGAAAGTTAACAAATGGGTGGAAATGAAAATGAACAATATCATCATTATTATTCTTATTGTTCAATTGTCGTTATCACAATTATGAACCATTGATAATAAAATTCAATTTATATCTTAATGCCGGCTAACCATATTAATATTCACGTTTCAGACTTAAATGCCACCCAAAAATAAGTTCAATTTTCACCGTAATCTCAACAGATTACTTCTTTCAACGGATTCGCTTAAGTGCTTAGTCTTAGATATTTCACATATTTACTGATTTTATTAGATTAAAAAAATGAATGATTCATTTCAACTAGACCAACGTAAATATGAATCATCGTACAGAAAATCATGCAAAGATAATATTTTAAAATATATTTTCAAAATAGATTTTGGTTTTGTTAATTTGTCTATAAATTATAAAGGTACTCCGTAAATATGCGTCACTGATCGGTAAATAGCGTAACACAACGGGTAACGCGTCTATATTTCTTTTCAGTCCTTAAGTAAATATGGATCAGTCCTATACACATGCAGTAGCTGTCTAAATCCGTACAACTTCTTTCATATTCACATTGTATACATGCATAGAACAGCCGTGCCTCATGGGTGACTCTTGGCAGCAAGCTAAGTCTTAGAGACGTCAAAACGACGTTGAATGGACTTCAAATTATGAAACCATTAACCTCGAGGGCGCGTTTGGACAAATTTGACTGGGGCGCCAGCATATTGTATTAAAAGTAGGTAGGAAATACGCAAAAGATATCGTTAAGGAATAACCACAGGGCAGCAGTGTAAAAAAATGTATGACTTTCATTCTAACATAAAGCTTATATGTGATTTCAAATTGATATTTGGCACCGTCACGTGTTTTACCATGAATATAATATAAATGATATATAGGAAAATCAGTCTGATTTGCATCTGAACATAACTAAGTGTTCATTAAGCTCTGTTAACTTGGGACAGAGTCATGTTTCAACTTTCAAGCCTGAGTGTATAATTTGAAACATTTATAATAACCGTATTTATAGTCTAATCTGGGTAAGTCGATATTAACACTTTAGGAGTCTAAGTCTTTCCTATCTATCGCTGTACTCAGTAAAAATGGCGAGATATCCGGGTGACGAGATAGTCGGGTGACGAATTATTCGACATCAAAATGGCAAATGTAAAATGGGCTGGGTATTCGAAAGATAAACGAGGCGGTTGACGTGATAAGCGGGTACGAGACTTTTGATAAGTCTGATTAAATAATCAACACATTTGAATAAATAAAATTTTCGTAAATATTGTCGTTAATTTTGAGCAATAGTTACTTACTTAATGATTTTTTTTTCAAAATTCATTTTAAAACATGATTAACACTTGTTTCTATTTAAAAAAAAAAATCATATTTTGTCGGGTTCAAATTGTATGATGATATCATAATCCCTTATTATTAAAAAAAAATAGGGATTGCTGATTAACATTTTTGTCGAATGCATCAGCACTATTTTTTAATTACATATTAATAAGCCCATACTATTGGTTCACCATATATCGTTTCTAAATTGTTTTTTACTTTGAAGCGACATTGCGACATGGTTTATTATCTACTACGTAAAGAAATGTTATACACAATTTTATATTGGCTTGCATAACCTTCGCATTCTGTTACATAAAGAACCGTCTGATTAGGGGCAAATAAATATTAACCATTTATGATTATATGTCCTCCCATTAACCCCAAGAAATATCCACCTTAAGTGCATCTTTATTGTTTAAATTTGTGTCTTTTGATGAGACTTGTTAATTCATTTCATTTGGTATTCATTTGTTTACATTTTTCACTTTAAATATGTATTGAGTTATGTATACATGTAAAAATGTAGTGTATATTGGCCACTAGCTTTTCATCGGCTTCCTTGCAACCTCCACAGCTCAGGGCATTTTTTTAAGTCTTTGTTTTGTAAGTCAATTTTTAACGATATAGCACTATGGTCGGTTCTAAACCCTTGAAAGAAAATCTGATGTTTGGTAGACATAGTTTAGCGCTGCTGATAATAGCAAATAGTCCAGTCTTGACTGAATTAGTTTTAGTTCATTTCGTCTCCTAGTACATCTTAGTAAACCGGGATTTTTGATTTTCCATATATCGATTTAATTGAATTATTTGATAGTGGTTTATAATTTATCAACCCCTTTGTTTAGGGCCTAGTGATTTATCCAATTTATTGTCGAGAAAAGTATTTAAATCACCTCCCATAATAATAAGTCCTAGATATTTCCTCTTAATTTAGTTTTGATTTCGTTCCAGAAGTCAACTTGTTCATTTTTATTTTCTAAGTTTATAATATTCATAATATGGTATATCTTTGAACCGATAGTTAAGTGAAGAATAATATATCGGCCTATCCTTATAAAGAATGACAACATCCTTTCGATTTTAAACAAGTAACACACAAACATTGAACAAGAAATACAAAAAAACACACATATAGAACATAAGACTCATAAAAATATAACCTTTTCATAGGACTACAGGCATTTGACAAAAAATATCTTTTATAACTTCATTTAGGTTTAAACAGCAGCCTTAAAGGTTTTTTTGCAAGAAATATGCTTATTTTAATAAGGGCATCTAAGCTATAAGTTCTATGCATACATGAACCAATACACATACTATGCTGGCGGACATATTCATATAAAGAACTTGTGAATGTTGTTTATTTTACAAACAAACCATATTTGGGATTGATAGACTGCGACAAAAGTCTAGACAAATTGTTGTCTGATTTTCATTAACACAACACCCAAAGTATTTTTCCCTTGAACAAATTTCCTTTGGTGCTACCCTACTATATGTATTACTTACATTTACATCATTTAAAAAAAACGGAAATCACATCAAATTCATTGATTGGAGTTTATTTCTGTGTAACTACTCCCTTCCCTCGATTTTGATCACTCCACTGTTCATCAATCGGGTAATGAACTCTTTATGATATCCCTCTTTGTGATGTGTTTTTGTACATGTGTATGCCTTGCTGTCATTATTTTCCTCAGGATATAATGCATGCGCATGAGCATGGACACTTGGTATACTCGTTTCTGACTTCAGTGTATTGCTCATTGGGAAAACCCAGATCAATTAACTGATTTAACTATTGTGATTCTTGTTCGCCGTTCTTATCATTATGCATTTGATCAATTTGGATCATTTTGCTTCTTATCAAACGGGTCATGAAATCTTGGTGGTATTTCAGTTCTTCGGATGTGTACTCGCATGTGCAGTCGTCGCTATCGTGCAGGTATCGCAAGTTCTTCTTATTGTTCAACCATAGACGAATGGTTTTGACTAGCGCTAGTTTAATGAAACGTTTTTGGCAACATATGTCTTCTTCTCTATCGCAATCACGAAAATTACAATTAAACAAATCTTTCAATCCAAAATGCCAAACTCCCATACTCTTTTCCTGCAAATCATCTTGAAATCGTTCATAAACGATACCCGCGATAACATAGTTGCAGATTTGGCCACACAAAGCAGCGGCATCATCGTCGTCGGCAACAGGCTTCAGTGCTTCATATGCTCTATCTTTTTTTCCCCGTCGATTGGTCTTCAGTTTGTTTAATAAACAGTTTTTTAAGGCATGCGAAGTAATGTAATCCTCAATAGATAAATCTTCTGCTAATTTCAAATGAGTTGCATCGAATCCGGGAGCACATACGGTGGATAACCTTACGGCTTTGGCTGTGATAAAACCTTGACGGATTGGTTCTGGAAGCGATTTGATGATTTGTGTTTCAATCTCACAATTTGAGTCGGGAAAGACAGTGTTATTTCGAAACGCATGCCTGTCAGCCTTTGCTATTGGGTAATAACACCTACTTTTAATATCGAACGGGTATTCCCTTGTATTTCTATTGAATGGAAATGCCAACACGATGTCGACATAAATAGTTAATTTGTTGAATGTTTCTCCATTCCAATTGAGTTTGAGACGTGAAATTTTGGGTAGACATTGGAAAGCTACTTGGGTGAAACCGCATGATTTATCCCTAAGATTATTATTTTGTTTATGGCATTGGAGAGCAAATCGCGTGTAGAAATCTTGCGCTACATCACAAATAATAAGATAACCGCCGTCATCGCAGTAGGCTCGCCACCTTCCGCTTCCTTTAATTTGTTTTAAATCATAAAGTGAATCTCGATCTAAATCTAAATCGTTTAAGTTCATAATCTTTAAGACGGCATCGAACACATTTGGTCCAAAACATTTGCAATTATCATGCATGCTCCCACGCAAATGGTAGGTATATGTAAAGTGACATGAATCTGTTGAGGCTTTAAACCTATCAGAAATTACATTGAAAAACTTTTCTAATTCAGTTTTCATGTTCTCAATCTCTTTTCCTGACTGTTTCATATAATACTGATTGTATTTTATTGCGTTTAGTGCATTCATTTCCGAAAAGGCTGTAAACTTTGAGAAATGTCCAATATGAATATTTGATGAAAATAATGGTCTAAATGTAGCCCAATCATTTAAGACACCATCACTGTTATGTTTAGAATCATCAGAATTCATAGGTTGAGTTTTGTCACTAGGGGTTGGCCTTGATGTCGCAAAAATATCGATTATCTCTCTGTTGCATCCGTATATGCGCGCTAGTTCTACAGCAGTGTTGCTCATCCACTTAACGGATAAATTAGGTTTCATGCTTGACAATAACGTGCACTTTGATAATGAGTTCTTTGCAATAACACAATGAGCTGTTGTTTCATTATTTAACGAATCGTTGGGGTTTGCCCCTGCATATACCAACATTTGAAACACAGTTAGGGAGCATAATGTTCCTGCTAAAGCAAGTGTTTTACTTGATGCAGTCACAATTCCTTTTATCGATAAGACAAATTTTAGAAAATGTTTCATCTCCGTTGAAATATCCAAATCATGAGAATGCACACTTGTATTGCATAGGAACATATCCAGTATGGTTAAGTCAAACTTATCACCTATTTGCAAATGCCATATTTGGTTTGATACTGCAAAATGTCATTGAAGATAAGCGCTGCAGTTTTGATATTTGAATTTCTTATTCTCTTCATCAAAACGTGCAACGCAGTGTTGCCGCTTTTGTCATACACACCCATATCTATTCTATCCTGACTCAGCAGCAACCTGGCGGCTTTCAATGATTTTAACTTTTCACATATCCAATGAAGAGCGGTGTAACCATTTCTATCCGTCACATTCACATTGTATGTCGGGTGGTGCAATATGAGGCGCATAATTTGAATGATGATGTTGCAGTCGTCGACGTCGTTGTCATCGGCCAACTCACAACACATGGTTAATGGTGTTTCACCATAAACGATATTATTATTTAATTGAAAATCGGGGTCCTTGAGCAGCTGTTCGACTGTTTTAACATCTCTACTCTCGATTGCATGTTTCACATCCATCTTAAATGGTTATTAGCTTATTAGACATATTAGTGTATATTGCTTTAGACACCTGTCAATCTATAGTCAATGCTATTTAAGTGCTGTTTTTCTGATATAAATGTTAAATTGAAATTTCCGCGGTTATATGATATCAATGTTTGTTTTCAACCAACTCATTTGATTTTCAATGTTTTAAAATATGAATCTAAAATTCACCCTAATGGATTATAAACTTCCATTTTTTTTATTTTATTGGTACGAATTAAGTTAAATGAACATACATTGTATATTCATTTTCTTATGCAACATCATGATTAAATGTGTAATATGCATTCATCCACTCGAAACGCAGTCAATGAAATAGAAAGGGATAACTCGATATGACGTCATTAATGCGACAAAGTGTGTAGATCAGGATGGCAATAATTTAACGATTGAACTTGAATGTCTTAATGAAATTACCAGGTGCTCCTCAAGATGTATATTATGTTGATATTGTTGGATAGTATATGCATAGCGTCAAATAAATGTGTGTGCATGACCTTCGCGTATTGTGAAGTGGTATGTTGCGTGCTTGTTCAACATATGGCTTATCTATGATGACACCACATCTTGTACTCTAGATAAGTATTCCAGTCAAGTGTTAAAGTGAGAGGTTCATTTGTCATTTAGAAAACTGTAAAATATTTTATAGCACATTATTTTAATAAAGCGAATTTAAAGGTTTAGTTTCAATGTAAGATTAAAAGTCAAATAATAATTATTGTGGTACGAGAATGAGATTACATATAAACACATTGCGAATCCCTCGTTATCTCTTACTTATTTTATCATTCTTTAGACATTTCAATGCAAATATATAACATTCAGAGTTTCCTAGACGTTTGATTATTGTATAAGCAGCTAATGGCTGAAAAAAATACAATATCAGATTAATATGAATGAATTAGAGTGTCACATTTTATAAATAATCAATTAGTTTATATTCAACAATTAATAGGGCTGTGATTCATAAAACAATTAAGTGAATGGTGGAAGCTATTTTCAATCTAGGTAAGGAGTTTTAAGAGGAAAGAACATTTCAATTTCTTATTCATACTTAAATAAGCATGTTATCCAATAGGCCCTCATGTGGTCTAGAAAATACAAGAACGTCTCAACTTCGTCTCACACATCACTCTCTGGTTATTTGATAACATATACATATAAAACGCCACAAAACGTAGTGATTTCAGATAAACCGCTGACAATTGTTGAGTCTGCATATTGAAGGCATTCATTCAATCTTGATATGAAACGTCAATCCTGTTTTTTTGTTATGTTATGCGTGTCAATTTTTCTATTTCAACCAAGGGTTCATTGGTAGATATGAAATATATAAAAACAGTCACAAAAATATAAAATAACTCTACAGCAATGTACTAGAGACGGTATTTATGGTCTATACATTTATTTATGGATATACATTTGTGTGATTTATAACACAGTTATCTTTTATAGTATTTGGATGCTTTGCTTCGAGGGTTGTCATTATATAAATTCATTAAACATATGACATTTTAAATGATAATTTATATACTTACCTCGTTTAAGCGATGTTCCTCCATTGCGGGAACACCTTTAACTCGTTTTTGATTGTGTTTTTACATTAATTCTGTTTTAATGATTATTTTTTAAATTATTTATCTATGTTTTACGTCTTGCAATGCATTCCTATTAAGAAGATTGATATGGCTACTCTGTCAACAATGACAATTTATTATTTTTTTTTGTATGACTTTATTGTGACGCATCCTAAAGTATTTACGAATTGAGTTCTTGTAACACAGTTTTAATGTCTCGGCTGCTAAAACTATATTAATGTGAGTTTATCCACAATTATAGTGTTCAAAAACAGGTAGGTTTTAAGCTTCATTTTTAATCAATTTGGTTATGTTGCTGACTTAATATGATACTGTTTCACAGTCTGGGGAGGCAAAGTCGAAAGCTCGTTCACAACGAGTTAGTGCGTAAGAGGTTTCTAGGGGGTGTTCGTCCGGGTAACATATCTCGTAGGTATCCTAATGCTTCGTTATTTAGCGCTTTAAAGGTTGGACACATAATTTTGAACTCAATACGATAAAGGTAGTAGGCAATTCTAAAAATACAAACAAATCCGAAATCGCATAAACCGCGCAACGACCCACCTTCGTTTGAAATTCTACAAATCAAAGGTGCAACAGCTATTGAGTTCGGACTCTCACCAATGGTGGAACAGCGTCACGATGTCAAAGAAACCCTCAAAATCAGTTCCAGCAGACACGTTCTCTGACATGGTCCAAGATCATTCAGACGGAGATTTCGCAAAATTTGCGAATCCCGATAACTCTATCTTCCACATCGCCGCCGTCTTCCCCGAATCAAACCCAAGTGTGAACAAAAGTGGTGATAAATACATGGCCTCTGTTGGTTTAACAAATAAAACAAAACGGAAAAGTGCAGCCCCGATGGCATCCAGTCATGAATGTTGCGAGATTTGGTACAATTTCTTGCGCCACCGCTCACCACCATATATAACAGCTCTATAATAGAGTGATATGATCTGGACAAATGGAAACAGGTAATAGTGTGCTCAATTCCAAAGAAATTGCCACCCACCGTACATTTAAAGGACACTCGTCCTATCTCACTCACCTGTCTCCACACTAAAGAGCTTAACCACATCGGTGCACAACAACTGCGGACGTTCACAGCACCCAACGCGAACTCCCCTCAAATTGGAAATAAAAAAGGTGTATCAACCACACACGTGCTTGTAAATCTTCTCCATCTGTGGCATACAGCAATTAACAACGGTGATTCTGTGCGAATAGTGTATTTAGATTACTCAAAGGTTTTTGACCAAGTTAATCACAACTTACTTTTACAAAAACTCAAATCCAACAATATGCAAACATCCCACATCAGATGGTCCTCGTCCTTTCTATCCTATTGCCTGCAATATTAACGCCTTGGTGAATTTATCTCATATATCGCTTTGTTCAATGGAGCCGTGCCCCTAGGTGCTTTCTTCGGCTTGTCTGGATTCCTTGCACTTATAGACGATCTGAGGCCGCCACTCCCCCTATACAAATACGTCGTCGATAGCACCGCGTTCGATATTATCAGCAAATGAAACCAAGGCTCTCCACGACTACAGACTTCTATAGATCAAATTACACAGTTGACTCATGAAAATGATGTGATACTCAACAAGCTTGAAACCCATTTAATGATCATTTCATTCAACAAAACCAAAACCGGTCCGACCGCCCCCAATAGAGATCGACGGGAAGATCATCAATCGAGTAAAAGTAGCGTACTTGTAGACACACACATGCATGATAATCTGAAATGGGACGTGCAAATTGAGCACATCGCCAAAAAGCGCGATCAAAGCTATATTTCTTACAAAAACTCAAATTTCCGGGCGCACCCAAAGACCACCTACTGCATTTTCATAAAAATGTTATTGTGCACTAGCTTGAATATGCAGCACCTGTATGATCAACTTTGATCACAAAACAACATAACTATGTCCTGAAAAAACAGCCAAAAACAAGTCATTCGATTAATACGACAAGAACGAGATTGCAAACAGGGTCTAGAGAAATCAGAACTAGAAATTCTCGTACATACGTAAGATACAATTTGAAGAAAATTATACAAATTGTTGACATTACCAAATAATATACTTAATGACCTGCTACAGCATAGCCTTTATAACTTTCAATAATTGAAAAAAAACTGGAACCACAGTCAATTGCGAATCAAAGAACCCAGAGGTATAGTTTACGATGAATATTCTAGAAGACCAGGAATGCCGCCCTGTGGTACCGCAAGATCAACCTAACATCTTGCGAATACTGGCAATTCACACAGAATTTTGACGGTTATGCGAAACTGGCGCAGCAGTATCCAGTGATCTTAAGTGCCAAAGGCGGCGATAAGAAAATTACATGACAATGAGAAATTCTCGTACATACGTAAGATACAATTTGAAGAAAATTATACAAGTTGTTGACATTACCAAATAATATTCTTCATGACCTGCTACACAAAAAAAAACAACAGTCATCATATAAGCCTCACCATCAAGGGGAACACTATCTGCCAAAATGTAAAACTAGTCGCTACTAGTCGTGTCTTATACAGCAAAGCCTTTATAACTTTCGATAATTGAAAACAAACTGGAACCACAGTCCATTGCGAATCAAAGAACCCAGAGGTATAGTTTACGATGAATATTCTAGAAGACCAGGAATGCCGCCCTGTGGTACCGCAAGATCAACCGTAAATTCTTGCGAATACTGGCAATTCACACAGAATTTTGACGGTTATGCGAAACTGGCGCAGCAGTATCCAGTGATCTTAAGTGCCAAAGGCGGCGATAGGAAAATTACATGACAATCATCCATGTGACTAAGAGCACTGTCGAACAACCTTTATAAAAGCTGTCACTGGGCTGTGAAAACTCTATACGCGGATCATAGCGGTGCATTAAGGACATGATGTTCCATATGGGCGGTGACCTATGCACATAACGTTTGATGAGCTTAAACCGTATGGCAGAATCGAAACAGATCTGGAGTTTGTTTTCCTTACGTCTTGTTAACAGTGGCCGTTTCACAATCCCCCACATGTTGTAATAGACCGAATGATGATAGAAGTTCTAAATACGACCTTGTCATTTGTAGGGTTAGATCATCAAAGTGAATATTTCAATCTCCAGAAAGTATAAAAGGTGTGTTAGCTCTATGTTTGCCCTATCTTTAAATAGAATAAGTATTTTGAGAAACGCTGCTGAACGCTTAGAATGAATGAATTTATACATTTGTGGCTTTATGCATTCTATCTTTCCAAGTTTTGTCGAGTGCATAGGTTAGAGTAAAGAATACCAGCAAAGAGCATTAGACGCATTTGCTACGGAATGGTTGTGGCTGAGTATAATTGATAAAGGTAATTAAGATGGTTAACTCTGCATATTATGGCAATTCATACTGTTTAATTATAGTTTTTTAATAACAATTATAGCAATGATGCAGGATCGTATTTTATCATTCTTTTATATAAACGACAAAAAAGTAACAAACCAGCTCACTTTGAATATAATGATCTGCATTTAATTCATTTTAATTCTAAGATATCAAATGTAAAGCACTACTTTTAACTCCAACTTTTATTCAAAATTACACCCAGTTATATGTCTAAGCGCTTATCATTAAATATGCTTAAATTTAGTTGTTATATCTTGTACATCGATAAATTATTTTCTAAATGTATTTTATCAATTCAATCGTTAGTTCCTTGTCATTCTTTGTGCGTGTGCTATGACCCATATTCATCTAGCTCATTTTCTTTTAAACAATGTGATATGCGATAAAATATATCCTTACCATTGCTGTGTCTGTTTGCTTATGTTGGACATCATTTTGAAGAGCACACTCCCTGAAAGAGCTGTACCTTATCAGAATTAATTTAGCTTTAACATTTTATAAAAAAAGAAACAATATAGCTACGATAAAAAGTGTTTGTAAAGGAAATAGCGTTTATGCAAATCTATTCAAAATGATGATCATGATTTTATAAATGAACTTGATTGACTTGCTTTATTAGCAAAACGTGATTAATTAAAGTATTTTACAACAACTGATAATATATTTAGTAATTTAGACGTTTTTCATAAAAATTGGTGCCCATTCGATTCTAGATGCCTTAGATGATCACAATGGGACCGGCTATGTACAAAGAAAGGAACACATTTTTTGTTTTAGAAATATTGTTTTCTATGTTTGACTATTAATCATTAATTTCAATGAATAAATCGTCTATATCCACATTTATACATATGAAAACTAGGTCGTCTGGCGCCCTCCTAGTATTACATAATTCGATAGAGAGAGAGTAAATAAGGCAAAATGCAATACTATCCGTTATTATAAATGCATGGAACATAGTGCACACATATAAAGATAAAATGATATGGTCATCATTATTAAATTACAACTGCATACACCAAATAGTAATATGTGTGAAATTATTTAGTATATAAAATCGGGAGAGAACATCCCAACTCTAATTGAATACACGTGAGTCCAATATTATGAAATTACAAATTTATGATTATTCTCTTTTTGAACTAAAAACATAGCAAAAGTAGCACGAATTTCCCAAAATTAACGATGTAAGATTGCTTATTAAAACAATATAATACTAAACCTATTATATATTAAACATGCTATTCATAAAAACCCAACGCACACACACACAATTTGTTGTGTCTAAAAAGTATGCCTGTATATTTAAAAAAAAAACAAGTATGTCAACACTTTCGAATTTGTCAGTCAATGTCAATGTCAGTAAGATACATTTATGATATCACTTTCAATGCTTACTTCTTAATTTGGTATTTGATATCAATTTGTATAGTACTCATATATCATAAATAATATATTTGTTATGCTCTTGCATTATAAAGCTACGAAACTGTTCGCTTAATACGTGTTTATAAACAATTACCGAACATATTGTCCGTGGATATCCTTTTTAAATTTATTTCATTCACAATTTTCCAATCTGGATATCACACCAAATTCATTGTTTGAATGTTTTTTTTTTATTCTTTGCAATAACTCACCATCTTTGATTTTTATAGCTCCACTCTCACCTATCGATGAGCTCTTTTTTTTATCCCAGTTTCTTTTGTTTTGTATGCATTACTCGTTCCCATTATGATCCTCAGAGCAGAACGCACGAGCATGAACCTGGGCACTGGGTATTCTCGTGTTTGCCTTCAGTGCATTGATCGGGAAAAGTCAGATTTATTGCCTGATTTAACGATTGAGAATCTGGTCCGTCGTTCTGATCACTCGTGAATGACTCATCAATAGTTTCAATGTCTTGAGAGTTGCTTTCAAATTGTCTGATTTCTGTGGACTCATCATCCGATTCAGACTCTGGCTTGTCACTTTGATCGATTTGTATAATTCCGCTTGTCATCAAACGGGTCATGAAGTCCTGGTGATATTTCAGTTCTTCTGTTGTGTACTCACATGTGCAGTTGTCGTTATCATGCATATATCTCAAGATTTTCATATTTGCCAACCATGCACGAATGGTTTTTACAAGCGCTAGTCTGATGATGCGCTTCTTGCAACATATGTCTTCTTCTCCATCACAATCATCCGAATCACATTTAAACAAATAATCATATTTGTTCAACCAAACCGGCATTTGCTTTGTTTGCAAACCGGCTTGAAACCTTTCATACACGTTATCCGCAATCACATATTTGCATATTTTGCTACTCAAAATAGCATCAGCATCGTCGTCAGCAGGCTCCAGTGCTTCATATGTTCTATGTTGTTTTCCCCGTCGATAGGTCTGGATATTGTTTAATAAACAGTTTTTCAACGCATGCGAAGTAATGTTCTCTTCAATAGCCAGATCTTCTATTAATTTGAACTCTTCTGTATCGAATCCAGGCCCACAAACCGTGGATAGCCTTACGGCTTTGGCTGTGATAAAACCTTGTCGGATTGGTTCCGGAAGCAGTTTCATGATTTGTGCTTCAATCTCACAATGCGATTCGGGAAAAACTGTGGCATTATAAAACGTATGCCTGTCATCTTTTGCTATGGGGTAATAACATCTGGTTTCGATGCCAAACGGGTAATATTCTGTATCGACATTGAATGGGAATGTCGACATAAACAGTTAAGTGTTTGAATGTTTCTCCATTCCAAATTAGTTTGAGACGTGAAATTTTGGCCAGACATTAAAAAGATACTTGGGTGAAACCGCATGATTTATACTTGAGTTTATCATTTTGCTCATTGCAATGGAGAGCAAATCGTTGGTAGAAATCTTGCGCTACCGCACAGGTGATAAGATAACCGTCATCATCGCAGTAGGCGCGCCACCTACCGCTTCCTTTAATGTTTTCACCGACACGATGTAATTCGTTTAAGTCCATAATTTTTAAGACGGCATCGAACTCATTTGCAAAACACATTTGCAAAACACTTGCAATTATCATGCATGCTCCCTCGTAGATGGTAGGTATATGCAAAGTGAGTTGAATTTGATGACCCTTTAAATATATTTGAAATTACATTGAAAAACGTTTCTTATTCGGTTTTCATGTGCTCAATTTCTGTTTTTGACTGTTTTATATAATACTGGTTGCATTTAATTGCGTTGAGTGCATTTATTTCAGAAGAGGCGGTAGACTTCGAATTATGTCCAAAACAAACCTTTAATGATAAAAGTAGTTCCAATTTAGTCCAATCATGTAAGAAACCATGGTTAGAATAATCAGACGTCTTAATTTGTTTTTTGTCACTTGGGGTTGGCTTTGATGTCGCAAAAATATCGACTATCTCTCTGTTGCATCCGTATATGCGCGCTAGTTCTACGGCAGTGTTGCTCATCCACGGATAAATTAGGTTTAATGCTTGACAATAAAGTGCACTTTGATAATGCGTTCCTTGCAATAACACAATGAGCTGTTGTTTCATTCCCTAACGAATCATTCGGATTGGCCCCTGCATCCACCAATATTTGAAACACACTTGGGGAGCATAATGTTCCTGCTAAAGCAAGGGTTTTACCTGATGCAGTAACCATTCCTTTTATCGATAAAACCAACTCAATAAAATGTTTCATCGCCGGAGAAATATCCAAATCATAAGAATGCACTTTTGGATTACAGATAAACCTATCCAGTATGCTCAACCCATGCCTATCGGGCATTCGTATAATCATATCTATGTTTGAATGTTTCATGAATTCATTAAAGATAAGCGTCGCAGTTACTTTTAAATTGTTTATTCCATTCATCAAAACATGCAAGACTGTGTAACCGTCATCGTCATATACACCCATGTCTATCCCATCCTGACTTAGCAGCAACCTGACGGCGGCCACTGATTTTAACTTAAAACATATCCAATGAAGGGCGGTCCTACCATAACTATCTGTCGAATTTACATTGTATTTCGGGTGTTGCAATATAAGGCGCATAATTTGAATGATGATGTTGGTGTCGTTGACGTCGCTGTCATCGGCCACCTCGCAACACAATGTTAAATGTGTATTAAACCTAACACTAGCAATATTTACTTCGAAATCAGGGTCCTTCAGCAGCTGTTCGACTGCTCTAACATCTCTACTCTGAATTGCACGTATCATTTCCATCTTTTCTGTTTGAAGGATATATGATTGTATATTGCTTAAGACACCTGACAATTTATAGTAAATTCTACTTTAATTGTTTTTTGTGCATGGTTCAAGTAAAAACGTTTTATTGAATGACAAACTATATCCGCAGCCATGTACCTTCTAATTGTGTTTTCAATGCAACACAGATTTTATTGCCAATTAATTTAAGTACCAATATCAATCTAATAATCACAATATTTGATAAAATATACTATAGTGTTGTGTTTCAGTCATAATTCATTCATTTGTTTACTTTTTTATTCATTTTATTAATATATTAAGTAAAGTGTACATGTGTAATTGTAGTGTATATCGGCCACTTATTTCTCATTGGCTTCATTGAAATACAATTTAATTTATTTACTGTTAAATCAGGGTCCAATAGCAACTCTTCAACTGAATTCACATTTCTATCCAAAATTGCATGTTCTGTTTTTTTTTCAATGTTTTAATTGTTTTATTCAGCAAGAACAAGTTCACATATTGTATATTTAGAAAAAAATAGTATCCATAATGATAAACTGTGTAGATATCATCTGATTGTTGTTCACTCAGCATCAAACTCCAGTGTTCTCAAATGACTTCCCTACAATCAACCTTTAAAATCTGTTTCTTTGACATAAATATTTCCATGACCTTAAGTTAACATTATATGTTTTGAGTTATAACTTTGAAATACTTAAACACTTGTATTCATATTATGGATGCGTGAATTAACCCATGTTTGTCCAATTCGTACCGTTTCTGACTACAATCATAAATAATTGTAACAGCATATGTTTCCTAAACCTGTTTAGAAGATATCTACTTTTACACACAAAAGATAATGTTATAAGCGACCTAGCCCTTGACAACTATTCACTATTTAGACCAGTGTAAATGTATTAAGTAAGTAAGCATATTGAACCAAGCAAAGCCGCATATAAACCCTATCAAAGAGAAAATTGGACGTCGTCAAAAATAAAATGTACATGAAGAGCTGAGTGGCATTAATGCAATAACTAGAGGCAAAATGTGTGTATATCAAAACTGTTTGCTACCTCGTAATATTGGTTTCACATTTACTGTTACATACGCTGATAAATCCACACATGCCCTTGACTAGTCCGATATTGCGTCAAAAGAACGGGGTTTCTTTATTCGCATAATCATATCAAAATCACAAGTGGATATATTGATCGTGCAGCAATACCGCTCTGAAAAAGGAGTTCTTTGTACCGAGAATAATAGACAGAAAAATGAATAAAAATATGATATCACTCTTATTAATTTGTTTTTTTTTTATAAACAATTAATCAAAACAATTGATTTTACAATGCAGTATAAATCTAGCAGAGCTTATTCTAAAGACAAGTTGTTGCTAGGAGGTTAAAAATTATGTGCAAAATATAAACTTAGTCATCATAAAACACATATGAATTAGCTTTTATTAACGTTTTGCATTATGTTAGGTAATTTATATACTCATAGTACAGTAACCCATCAACGTATATTGATGAAACAGGTGATGAAGTTTGTGGAAGGCAAATTAAAAAAGTGTTGTTTATGCTATGAAGCAACTTTAGTAAACCTTGCCTTCAACATAATCCTGTTAAACCGTTTCTTCGTAACAACGTTTAATCAAATATCCATCTCGAATATGAGAAAAACCAAAATCCTTCTACTTATCATTTTGATCTCCATTTGCTATTTTATGCTTAAGTGCTTGAACGTAAAGATTATGGGATTTTGTATATTTATCATAATTAGGTAGTTGCGATTTTGGTCGCACAATGCATTCATTGGACGTTTGAGTAGTAGTGTGCACTTGTGATGGACTATAGGCTGATCGAGGTCTAGTTTTAATTTTGAATACTATCGGTTTTGTTGAGTTCAAAAATATGCCCCAATATAAGGTACATAAGATTGATCGAGGGAAAGATACACTTGTAAATTAAATAACTTACTTTTGTTTGCTTTTCTGTCTTTTTGGAGTACAAATTTTAAGATGCAAACGACGCAGGTTACTAGATATGAGTTGCTATCCTAGTTTAGGTAAATATCTAGACAAAAAATTAGATCGGTTGTTGAATTGTAAGATGCAGGACAAGATATTTTATACACATAAGTATTTAAATTCGCGGTTAACGTCGTTGGTAACACTTTTCAGAATTAATGCTGAATGAATAAAAAGTAATCACCTACTTTATTCTTGTGTCGCTGAGCTATTAATTATGAAGATAAATAATTTGTTTGGTTTCAGCTTTTAACATATTAAAGTTAAGCCAGCAAGTTTAAGTTAAGAAGTCTACTTACTTAACTGAATAATATTTCTAAAAAATATCATTGGCAGTAGCTTGATCCATATTTAATTGGAAATGTTAGATATATAGATATGTGATTCGATGCGTGTATTTGAAATAACATTCATACGAAATATGATAACACGTGAAATGAAATGAATGATAAAGGGCACCTAACAATATATTTTCCAAATATATATTCCATAATATTTCAATTACACAAAAAAATATATGATGGTTTGAGTTTGAGTGTAAAGGAGATATAGACTTTTTCCTTAGTAAATTCCTAGTCAATAATAAGAAAAATACCGTTTTTTTCGTAATAACAAGAAATTCAAATATATTTATCATATTTTCTTGGTAATTGCAACGTCTACTCTAAAGAAGTGATCATCTGCTGTGCGACTTCATTTAAGATGAAGCAAGGCCATGTCTATTGTAAGCTACTGGCCTAGGATTAAAGATATGAGTAATATGTTGTCATCCACGTGTAGGTTAATGCATGTTATTTATCGTGGTCATGTGGGAAAGTTGGTTGACCTCCCTAGGTTGACCATTTGAGTAACTAATTACTATCTCGGAATTAACGATATCACTGAGCAATGCTTACCACTTTGCCATGTAGCTGTTCTGAAATGTCGTTTCTGTAATCTTTTAAACTCTGTCAAATATAATTGGCATGCATTGTGCTCGGATAACATATCAGACGTTTTATTAATGGGTTGCAAGTAGCATGTGGGTTTGCCATTGCCTTCCAAAAGCAATAAGATGCAATATCCAGTAATAAGATCCATTAAATTACCTTAAATAGCTTGATTCATCAATTGCAATTCTGTTTAGAGTCATCAAACATATTTCTAAGATCCCTTATGTGACTTCATATGTCATTATATCAATTCAAGGCGGCTCTGTGCAACTTGATTTAAGCTATGCGATAAATGCGATTATAATTATTTTGTCGTTAAGCCCTTTGTCACTCCATATATAAAGTATCAACCTGACAATATCCAATGTCCTTTTTCCCTAAACGTCAATATTCATACTAAACACAATGTTTCACGGAATCTTTTTAATTATTATATCAACACGGGTCATTTTAGCATGAAATTATCTTGTATTATCATCATAGTTATAAAATTGTCGTTTCTTGGAAAATTGAAAATAACCCCTCATTGCATTAGGAGTGTGATTGCAGAAACTTTTAACATGTTATGGACCACACTTAACCTCACCTTACTCATCTGCAATGCTGTGGTTGGTGGGTAACCATAACAACTTTTACGAGATTGAGAGGGGAAACCACAGAACCTAGTGTTGAAGTGTTTATGGTTTGGTGTAATTATCCGAAATAATTAGGGAGAAATATGTGTTATTACAGCTTGGTAAAATTACATACTGGTATGCTTCTAACTTATTAAACGTATTTTATATGAGACTTGTCGACCATAAATATCATTCACAAGCGACTTTGTAGCTATAATGAAAACATTACAAAACTATATGAGGCGAAATAACAAATTATGTGTCAAAATGATAGTATGTATCTGAATATGCATCATGTTTTTCTCTCAACATCAAATGATTGACAATACAAATTTCAAAATGACTTCATATAACATATTGAAATACCCTTTTAAGAGCCTAATCATGTTCATATTAGATCATATACTCATGATATATCGAATATAAATCATGGGTTTCGCGTCGCTCTATAAAGCTGGATATGTTATTTTTATTCTTTTACAAATGATATCGAAACCACTTATAGCAATTACATGCGCAAATAATGGGACTGAAAACATAAACAAAGCAAAAGTATATACCAGTAATTACGAAAGCAAGGAATTGAAATTACATATTCTGCATATTGCTTGTAAGGATGTGACATCAGTTACTCGTACGGACAGCCAAGCAACGGTTGAATTTGCTGTTGAATTAGTTAATAATCACACATACATTCTTACCAATTATGAAGTTGTCGTTCACACGGTAATTGTTGAAACGGTAGGTGATTGAATCATTTGACGTTTGTGTTTGGAAAAATAAAAAGATGGATTATAATAATAACACAAATGAATATAATGGGATGAGGCGAAACAAGAAGTAAAAATACATATGATTAAATTGAATAGTATCGATTCATTTTATTGTTAAAAAATTAAAGATTCGATTGGAGATTAATTGTCTTTTGAAGTTTATCATTCAAAGTGATGCGTATAAGAAAACTGAGATTCAATCATGATAAATAAAAAAAAACTTCTATTGCTAAACGTCTCTATAAGTTTCTATTACATGAAAATGTATTCCTTTATAAGAAACCTAATTCAACTAATGCAATTATTTTCCATAAATAACACGAATAACAAATAACTCTCATTCAACTATTAATCATGTAGAAGTACCAAATCTAATTTAATTCACAAATTATTTGCTTTA
>LQRL01181097.1:11145-22705 GCA_001703475.1 Hydroides elegans | reverse complement strand
GGGGTCTGTTAATTGTTCAGTTGGTCATTGAGTTACTGATGCAAAAAGTTATAACGAATGCTACAATTTTATTTATAGCATTTTTTTTTTCATAATTTATCAAAAATTTTCGCTCGCGCCTTCGGCGCTCGCATAATGAAACATTTATTTAAGTTTTGATTTGCGCCATCGTCCCTCTGATATTAACTAAATATAGGTACGGTCTGTTGTTAAATACTTTTTTTGAATTGGGCCAGTTCCAACCTTGGATCAGGTGTAAATTAAGGGAAAAATAATTCTAATTCGAAACTTGAATTCGAAACTGCCTGGAAACTGGTCTCCCTGTTTTCTTTATGAAATATCTTTAATTATCTAGTGTTCACGCTTAATGCCGGCCCGCTCGCCTAGGACCAGTAACTTTTCAGCTGGACCAGCAACTTTTTGAGGTCTGGAAATTATTGAAATCTGGAAATTATTAACTATTACTTATTTTTTACAGATTCCTTAATTATTTTCAGAAATTTTCGCTCGCGCCTACGGCGCTCGACTCTTTAGTTATCTAGGTTTTATATTTATTAACTTGATTAAGTGCTGTCATAGGAAAAATTCGGCGATTTTTTTCGCAATGGTCAACTCGACTAGTTGAGTTACATTTCTTTATAATTTGATCAAATGAAGCATAATCGTATATGCTGTGATACGAGGGTAATAGTGCATCCCAATATCTTTACCCACATACGTGACCGTCATCTTGGCGGTATGAATGTCGTTTTGAATGACATTCGATAGCCATAACAGGCCATGGCATAACTACTTAAAATAGATGACGTCCTTATGATTCTTGAAGAAAAAAATCGCTCGCAGCTTACTTTTCAACAATTACTTATCGTTTATGAATTCCGTTCGCACAGCGTTCACGGTTCTTGAATTTTCAGGGAAACTTGCGCAACTGCGAAAGGGAAAATTACGGTAGTGTCTGATATTCAACATTAGATGTCGGGCCAGTAAGTTTTCGGCCGGGCCAGTCATTTTTAGGGTTACTGAATTTTCCTGAATTTTCAGGGAGACTTGCGCAACTGCGAAAGGGAAAATTACGGTAGTGTCTATTCAACATTAGATGCCGGTGTAACGATTTCAAGCTACCCCCCTAATAATTACCTCCCCGGTAATCTGAAATCGATTTAAAGCTACCCCCCGGTAATCTGAAATCGATTTGAGGCTACCCCCAGGGTAATCTGAAATCGATTTGAAGCTACCCCCACCGATTTGAAACTACCCCCTTGTATTTTTTATATATATTTTTTTTTCAGTCGAATAGTTAATAAATCGATATAATAAGATCATATGACACCAAATTGAGGCGCACTAATCCCTTAAGTCTAAAAAGAGAGTTCTATTTCGTTTAGATACTTACTTACTATTTTTAAATTGATGTTTTTGTCTGAAAATGTTTAGAGGAATATGTGATTTGCGATTGTTAAAATAAATGTGTCGAGTCCGCAACGTCGAAAAATATTGGTGTATATGGAGCTAAACGGTTAAATAAAGGTGTTAGTTAGAAAAGAAAAAGAAAAGTTTCCGAGTCTAAAACGTTTTGTTTTCGTAGAATCAAGATAACTACTAATTTCAACTGTGGCATACCAATTATTAAGTACATCCAAGCATGTGTAACTGTGAGCATGGCATAAGCAAATATACTCAGGGGATCAGTTGGAATCAGTATCAGACCCTTTGTATATGCGACACGCACAACCCTTTTGGGTTTAAGAGATTAGTGTAAGCCAATATGATACCAAATCACCTTACAAGTTGATAAAAAAATGAAAAAAAAAAAATAAATAAAAAAATAAAAAAAATCGGTGGGGGTAGTTTCAAATCGGTGGGGGTAGCCTCAAATCGATTTCAAATTACCGGGAGGGTAGCTTGAAATCGATTTCAGATTACCGGGGGGTAGCTTCAAATTGGGGGTAGCTTGAAATCTTTACACCGGGCCAGTAAGTTTTCGGCCGGACCATGTAAGTTTTTTTAGGTTACTGGCTCGGAGGGCCAGTGTGAATTTTAGGTTAAGCACGAACACTGCGGATGAAATTGGTCAACAGGTCAAATGGTGCTTCCACAGGCCTGAAGTAACTGTAAAGGCTCTAAAAATGCTTGTAAAATAGCATTTTTTCCGGGGGGGGGGAGGTGGGAAGGGGTTATGGGTTCTCCCCTATAGAAGTGTTGCGCCTCAGGCGTTTTCCAAATTTTCCGCTTTTTTACCCTTACGCTGTTCTCATGTCTGCAAATAATAATAACATGTTTTTGATCTAAGCGTTTTGAACCTCAACTTTCTAACGAATCAGCCCTTCTATTAAATATATCTTAAACCACTTCTATGACGTCATTCCATTGTTCTAAGCGTGGATTAATTTTCACGAAATCACTCTAGACACGGTTCATGATTTCAACTATCTGCAGTCTGAGACACAATATACCAATAGAGTATGACCCATTTTTAGGAATGGACAACCGCATAAGGGGAATCGCGGTGAAATGGGAAAACATTCAAATAAAGATTCTACCTTGATAGTCTAGATGCCGAAATATCAATAGACGTGAGAATCGGTTGCGGTCATATGAAAAGCATTATAAATAAACTTTAAACCTCATTATAACAAAAACTGCTGAACCATTATATCTGAAAATTCTATGGGGTCTAGGTTTGTTATTAGACAATACAATGCTTAATTTACAGAACGTTACTATCAAGAATAACTCTTTGAGTAATAATAACATAAAACATGGTGACGTTCGAATTGAGAATCTATTGCGGTCGGTCTTAATAATGGTACCATAATACTAGTATAATAGTACTTATACATAGATTTTATTGATCACTTGTCATCCTCAATATTCATGATAGATATAATCTATGTTTTAGCTAGGCTTGTCGGTCTTAAAGTAAACTGTGATCGTGACTGACCGCAATAGATTCTCAATTTGAACGACAAAATATTTTTAAACTTTATTGCTCAGTGTTTATTTTTCAATGGAATGATTTGCAAATTTAAGATTATATTGTCCAATAACATACCTAGAGTCCATAGTATTTTCAGATATATCGATGTAGCAGTTTTAATTTAATTGAGGTTTAAAGTTTATTTATGATGCTTTTCATATGACCGCAACCGATTCTCACGTCTACATTCTTTTCTTTAAATTATGCGTTCTACGGTAGACTCAATGTTGAATCCATTGTACTTCTATAAGGATTAAAATGAATAGCTTCATGTTTTAAAATTTGTCCGAATGTGTATACACTAGGTCTGTCTGCATTTTTTAAGGAAGACTTTTTATCGAGAAGTTTATCATTTTACATGTATTCTGAAGAAATAAGATATTTTTTAACCAGGAAACTGATATGTCAATAGAAATAAACAGTGATCCTCTTATAATTAATTGAAATTTATCTGATTAAAGTATAAATGCTTAATGCTACAAAGCATATTCGAAGGATCAGCGAATGCCCTTAATTCGCTGTAGTAAACTGCAATATCAAGGCTCTATCATGTGCACAACGTGGAACGATAATGCATTATTTTAGTATCAACATAAACAGACGGGACCATTAAACACCCCTCTAAAACCAATCGTCCCCATGAAGTAGACTCTTCCGGCAATAGGAAAAAGTCTTTGCTATAGAGTTCAATAATAGATTCTGTTGTCACTTTCCAAGAATCAATCACGTGACCTAGATCTGTTTGTGTACAAAACGGATATGTTAATGAGGTAAGAAGTTTAAGTCGAAGAAACCATTCGGGCGTAAGAGTTTCGTGAAATTAAACCGCACTCGGGTGCTTCGCACCCTCGCGTGGTTTAATTTTCACGAAACTCTTAGCCCTCATGGTTTCTTCTATACTTAATTTTCTTCCATCACATATCCAAATGTTAAAACATATTAAGTTATATGTACAATCGAATAATGAACAAATTCTTATTGCTTATTTTCCAGACGCGGATGCAAGTTCTGGTCCCACATCCTCGCGCAAACTATCGCAATGTTCCCGATGCATTGGCGCGTATCGTGCGCTATGAAGGCATTCGAAACACACTTCGTGGACTCAACGCTGTAGTGGCCGGAGCGGGGCCTGCGCACGCCATGTATTTCGCCTGCTACGAAAAAGTGAAAAAGACTCTTAGCCATTCGGGCAGTGGAAATCATTTGGTGCATGGTAATGGTGGCATGACTTTTCTCATGTCTTTGATACATAAATGAGTATTCGTATTGGATCTCAAATCGTCATTTATGCTTACTCATGGCGACATTTCGCTCTGGAAATATATTATAAACTTGTGGATCTTAAGTGAAGGTCTATAATTGATTAATATGAACATAATGTTCCTATTAAATATATTCCGACATTTTGTATGTCCATAAAACATAGGAAACATTAGAATCGACGGAAAACTACGATTGTCGCACAAAAAGTCCGTGACCGCTTAATGTCAATACCAACCCCATCTCTTCTTCTAGTTGCATTTCCCTTTTGACCGCTTTACTTGACTTAGCAGTCTAAATTTATAATACAAGTAAATAAACATTAGATTTAAGCATTTGAGTCTTAAAATGTGTTTCTGTTTTTAGGCTTTGCTGGTTGCTGTGCGACCGTCCTTCACGATACAGTTATGAATCCTGCAGAAGGTAATTTATCGTTTCTGAAATGGAAAATTTCATGTTCGTTTAAAATTGTCAAAATTGTTTAAATTTTGCTCGTAAATATATTCAAAATTGCGTTATTTGGTTCGAAAGGGCAGCGTTTTACTGGCAATTAAAATGGTCTTTTTTGGCCACTTTTTTTTGATAGCGAAAATTAAGTTACTTATAAATATTGAAACAATAGAAAAAAATCAGAAAATATGTTTCAGGTTGGATATTAAATATTTTCAAGTATGATCTACATTTTGTTTCGTCTGTGACGGTAAAATAACGCTGTATCCTTCTTTCCCCTTGTATAAAAATATTCTGGTGTAGGCTACATATACATTGTAGATTGAAACTGTTTAAGGTCATGTCATCAGTTAAGCGTGAAAAAAGTTGCACGATATGTATAACCGAAGGGTGATTTTCACGCACCTTACTCTTGAGATCAAATAAATAGATTAAACAATGTTTAGCATAACCTTAATATTTCAAACTGATTAAATCAAAAGTTGATTCTTTGCAAGATATTTAAGTAGAGGTGATGTGATGTAGTATAATACTGTAATATTCTCGTGTAAAAACTATCCCTGTAGGTTCCCGTTTCTAGAAAATGCTTTAGGCGAAACGCTTCGACTGACTTACCCAAACCAAAAATTACTTATATTTGGTTGAAATTTGAATATATTTGTAGGTTTAGTGTTTTTAAAAGCAAGCCTTTGAACGATGTCCGTCTGTTAATACGTCTGTTTATTGGCATGTCGAAACCCGAGGAACCCTGTTGCCATGAACGATTTGGAAACAGCGTGCATGTAAATTGAGGCGTTGGTTGGTAACCGTTAGTGACCGTTGTTTTGGTGTTTGAACGTAAACATAACTTAAATGTGCGAAATACACCTATCTGATCTTCTGTAAGAAAAGTGGATTCAAATAACACCTGGGTATACTGAAATTTTTCCATGATTCGAAAAAAAAAATCATTTATCTAGCATGATTTAAACAAATATGATATGAAATAACTAGATATCATAGCTAACCGTAGTTTGATTTTAACCTATATCCTGTTGTAAATATTTCACCTAGATAATTTTCCCCTGTTCTGTCATCATGACCTAACATTTCTCTTGTTGATATGTTTGCACGTTTCAATTTAAATACTGATTACAGCCTTTCAATTATTTTTTCATTTGCAGTGATCAAGCAGCGTATGCAAGTGTACAAATCCCCATACCGGGGCTGCATTGACTGTTTCACAAGTGTCTTGCGCAGCGAAGGTATACGCGCCTTTTATCGCAGCTACACAACGCAATTGACTATGAACATCCCCTTCCAATCGCTGCATTTCATGGTCTACGAATTCTGCCAGGACACGTTTAACAAGCAGCGCCACTACGACCCATTGACTCACATGTTATCAGGCGGGATGGCCGGGGGTTTTGCCGCTGCTATGACAACGCCCTTGGACGTATGTAAGACGCTTTTGAATACACAGCATGTACACGCGGCGACGCGAGCTGGGCGTGTGGAAGGCATGTTTCAAGCGATCGCGACCGTGTATCGCATGAGCGGGCCGCTGGGTTTCTTCAAAGGTGTGACGCCCCGAGTGCTTTATGTGATGCCCGGCACGGCTATTTCGTGGTCCGTATATGAGTTTTTTAAATACGCGCTCACGCAGGATAAGGGCGATACGAGTGCCTATGTATCGGCGTCGACGGTGCTTGCGCTGCAGAATACGGAGCCTACCGGGAGCAGCAACACAACGGATCAAGCTCCCCCGTATATCGAGGCAGCCCAAGGGAAAGTACTTAATTTGTCGTCAGCCCGGGAACACCTTACCGGGAGTACCGCGGCCCATGGACACAACATGCCGCAACTGGTAGATCATTTGGTGAAGGAAGCAGGGGAGAAGCAAAAAATATAAAATGATGAAAAAAGTGTGAAAGAAAAATGCTCAATATTCATATAGAGTTTTAACCAAAATAAGAGTAAGACTCAGTGTCTGATTTAAGCGGTGGTTTATAATTTTTGGCCAACGCGACTGACTTGTAGATTGTAAAAGTAAGTCGCGTAGTCCAATCACATTATCGAGTTTAATGTCAAACACTGAACACTATTATGACTATTGTGACTATATTCGACTTGTGTATCAAAATGGGTTTCGAGATCTCGCTAAAAATGTATATACTATACTATTTGGGTTCATTTTGGTAAATTTCTTTGAAAAATACAGACTTGAATTTATCTGGTCCTTAACATCGAGAGATTTTGAAAAATCAAATTGACTTGAGTAGTCAAGAATGGTTGACTCAATTAACACTTAAGTTATTTAAGCACTTGCGACCAAAGCCACTGCATGCATTCGTTTATCGAATTCCTGCAAATATAGATTTCATTAATTGTTAATTTAACTTCAGCTGTGATAAAATGTCTGTTGTAAGTAGAATATTTTATGTAAAGAAATTAACGGACAGTTTTTCGAACAAACATTACTTTGGATATTAAGATTTAATTTAAATATGGTATCTGTTATGTCTTGAACAGATATGTATGCCATGTGCTTTGCTTTCTCAGGAAAAATCATTTTAATTTCTTCCCCTTATTGCAGTGTCCTATCGATCACCTTTTATCTTCCTTTTCTGAAATCTATAGCTTGCATTGTCACATTGCATCAATATAGTCCAAGTTGTGCTCATTTCCTTTTCATACCTGGTGATTTTGAACCATTTAAAACGAATTTCCTTCCTCCTTCCTTCCTCCATTTTGACAATACTAATTTTGAAAGTAAATTAAGGCCTACTTGTTTCATCGAAAGGTGTTCGTGAAGTTTACTATTTTTTCGTAAAGAGGACAAGTCAAGTACAATTGTACTAGATCGACAGATAGACAGACTCGATTACATTACATAAGTCATGATTATGTCTATGTTTTCTATTTTAAGTTAATCAAACTTTAATTTCAATTGAGAAATAATTCGTGCAAATCAAAACATAAGTCTTTGAAATTAAGCCAATCCCCAATGTCTCGTTATAGTAATACTAAACACAATCGATGACTTGGCAGACTTTGGCTATAAAGATTTCATATCAAAATGGTCAATGTCGCATTGTGTAGAAGTGGCTTGATAAAAAACGCCTGTCACGGCACATGTGTTTATCGCGTAAACATAGTATGGCCTCAGTTCAATACTTGACATTTTTGCTAGATTGACGACAGCCAAGAAATGTAAACCACCCTTTCGATTTTCATTTAAAACATTATCTTAGAAATACACTTTGTATACTAAAGAATTCGTATACTTTCTTCCCCAGTATGCCCGTCCCTCTTCAATAATTTTGCTTATGTATACTGCAGTCTCCAGAAGTTTAAGGTCCGTTTTCTTCTGATAACGTTTACCTTTATATAATAATAAGCCTTTTATATCGAGTATTTAGCTCAGGCGATACACCTATAAATAGAGATTATGATACCAATGTACTCACACTATAACTAGGTCAATTATATAACTGTTATCAGTGTTTGGTCTCAAGCCATTAATGTATTATTTAACGAACAATGCTTGAATCTCAGTATTATAGATCTACGAATATCGTAATCATAATATTATATTCATTGAGGTGTTTGAATAATACGTCTAGTTCCAAATTATTAAATTTCATATTATAGTGTTCTCAATTATTATTTAACATATTGAAATTATTGAAAGGCATTTCATATGTATCAAATTAATATTATACACTGCAAGCAGTGCTGATCACAGTCATAATAGTGTTAAAGCCATTAAAGCTTTTCAGAAACACAGGTGAAATAACCATAACTGCTTTTATGTGTTCATTGGATGCTATAAGTAAGGTTAAGTAGATAATATACGAGTTTTTAGTAGCTTTAATACTACGATGAAACTGTTCAATTTCGCCACTTGAATTGTGTTGCATTATGGCCTGCATAGCATTTTCAGTATCTATGAAATGGATGACCCTTCTCAATACGATGTAAAACAGGGTATTGATAATCGGTGTATATGTAATTGTATGTCAAAAGCATCTAGATATGTATACATAAATATAGTGGGGTCACTTGTGCTGCATTAGTTTAGCTGCAAAATTATTAAGCTGTGATTGAGCGGATAGCTAACTGCAAAAGAAAGCTAATGTTATAAGGAAATCGGTATCGAAATAAGAAAGTCGAAAAACCAGAGAAATAAACATACATTTGTTCAATCGAAGTTTGATCCCCTGAATTTCGAAGCATTTTGATAAGGTGTCAACTTAAGCTAAGCATTTAGACATCCATGTTTCTTAAACTGTTCTGGCCCCACCTATAATATGGAAGATATTAACTTCCCTGTTCCCTTTGTTTACTCTTTTTCCCTTCCGCTAGATAACTTGTATTTTTCTATAAATACCTTCAATATGTGTCTCAGTATGTTTGCTTGTTAAAAAAATACTTAGAATTCTAATACAAATGTATTTTTGAAGCACCATCAGTACGCAGAACAAATTGAAGTGGTTTACTTTATCATCAAACATATTCATCGGTTATAAGAATGGAAATTTTCGTTGCAAACTTGTCATGATGCATTTGGAAAAAGGCTTTAAACAACGTTAATCTAGAGTAACGATTATAGAAAAGTATGAATGCATGTTGATATTTTGAGGAATGATTGTGATGAGTAGAGAAGGTGAAGTTGTAAAATATTCAATTTTGTATAAAAATTGTGCTTATTGAGTGAGAAATAGTTTTATCAATATAGAGTGAGCGAAGTAGGGTGTAGTTGATTTTATTTCAATTCACTGTTTGAACAGTAATTGTGCAAAATACTCCTGACTTGTTTAATATATCATCACCTGAGTTCAATGTTGATGCATTAACCGCGGATGTTTAATTCTGTTTGCGTCGGGCTGACTGAGAATCAGAAGTCCGCGAATTGTAAATATTTTAAAAGAAAGAAAAAATGGTTCGCTGTGATTCCGGTAACGACCAAAATATATATATGTTCTGTTTTAGATTATTATTTTTTTTCGATTCGTTCATATTTTGTCTTAAGTAAGTGCCGAGAATATGTACATGTATAATTTAATCAACACGATTGATATGTTCAGTTCTCTTTAAAGTGGTAATTCGAACAATTCTGTGAACGAATCTGGCATTTACTATATGTTTAAAGTGAAATATGTTGCATTTGCCAAATAAGAAAACATACAATAATACATGGATGTTTTGTAGAATATTCCATTCAAATATGCACATGCAACATTTTACAACTTTAAACATTTTAAATTGTTTAGTAATTACTAAAGTAAATCAGTGTAAATCTCCACAGCAGAACCAACGCTAATCGCTTGTATTCTCTCTCATTGGGTGTTCTTAAAGTATGAATTTGTAATGTATTCATGTAGCGCTTATTTATCTTGTATGATACGGTGATGGACTCCCTATAGTTCTGTTATATTGGTTTGCACTTGTATTTATTTGTCTCACAATAATCAATTATCATCTTTGATAAATAAAGAGTTCGAGAATCTCTAAAATTACTGAAGCTTAAACAGTTTTTAGGTAGTTCCTATGCAATCAATACCTAAGCTTGTATGCTTTGATGATTTGGCTTAGGGCCGTATAAAAAAAATGTCGTAGTCAATTCGTTCATCTAATAGAAATGGGGTCGGAATCATTCTAAATATTGATTAGCCCTCGACTTCGCATAAATATATTAAGAAATACAGTCTTTTCAAACCATTTTTGAACTAAAAAGGAAAGCAGAAATTTAGCGCAATTATTTCTTCTGCCATATTTCAAAATATTTTATCGATTCGAAAAGGAAAGTTCCACATTAGAGCCACATTAAGTATAGGAAAGGGATAACTTATAGATTTCTTGGAGGTGAAAGACCTTCCAAACTTTTTGCTAAATGTATCAAAAAGCAAAGTTTATCAATGAAAGGAATATAATTCAATCATTCTAATTTCCGTTTCAAATATTACTTGGCTAATATATTCATATTCATTATTTTAGATAGGAGTATGCTGGGGGTGTTAAGTAAACTGAGCGTGGTTTTTACTGTTGTTGGTTATCTTACGCGTTAGATGCTTGGTAGACTGCTCATTTCTTGTAATCTTTGTTTAATATAAAATTGATGATAGGTTCGAGCATCAATGATTTTACGTGACCTAAAGCGACATTTAGTACATGTTATAAAAACACATTGAAACAATAGCATCCGATGTCTTGAACAGGGTGCGTTCCTGTATTGAATCAGCTCAAACATGTTCGGTAGATATTTATATGAAATGTACTATCGTACTTATATTGTGGCAGGGTTCGTCCTAAGTGGGCTCGACGACGCGTTTAAAACGCGCACCCTCTATTCTGATGCGTTTTTTGTTCCCAGAGCGCGTTTTATAGGGTTTAATTTTAAATTCATAT
Organism: Hydroides elegans; assembly: GCA_001703475.1. Taxonomy (NCBI): domain Eukaryota; kingdom Metazoa; phylum Annelida; class Polychaeta; order Sabellida; family Serpulidae; genus Hydroides; species Hydroides elegans. The sequence goes on along the minus strand of LQRL01181097.1, from coordinate 11,628 downwards.
TTAACTCGAAAAACACTTTTTTGCAATACTATAATAATACTTCATGTTTTCAGGAAAATACCGTAAAATATTTGCCCCGAGGGAGACCGTCCGGGAGGGACCGAAGGCGAAGCCTGAGGTCCCTCCCGGGCGGTTTCCCTCGGGGCAAATATTTTACGGTATTTTTCTGAAAACATGAAGTATTATTTTTATTTCATGCGTTTTGTTTTTATATTCTTAAATTGAAATGATTAATAAGACCAAGTGCACTGTTCAAAACCAAAAAATATGGATTTTCTTCACTTAAAGCGTCCAACGACATGCCACCCGGGAGGGTAACGTAATAAAAATTACGCAATAGATGCGCTTACGTATGAAAATTTGCATTGTGACGTAATTATTGCGTCATCGTAAAAATACGGCAAGTGGAAAGCCCTGTGACACGTCTTATGTTTTCTTAATAAAAACAACGTCAAGCATGAAATAAATACTCTTATTTATAGG
>LQRL01181095.1:10283-28870 GCA_001703475.1 Hydroides elegans | reverse complement strand
GGGGGGGGGGGGGGGTTGGGGGGCTTGGGTGTTGGTTGTTTGGTCGAAGTATAAATTGGATTTCAATTGATTTCAATTTGTGACAGTAAATGCAGTTTAGAGTATGGCAGATATGGCGAATTAATTAGGTATATTACTTCCTACAGCAGATATGAGCGCATTTAAATCACCTATCAACATAACATGGGCCAATGTAGCCGTAAAGACCCCATGCCATGTGCTTCGCATCCAGTACCTTGTCTGCTTCGACCGTCATGTTAAATTTAAATCTGGGCCCGCCCTCGATTTATCCCTGGATGATCGGGCACAAAGCTTAAAATTCGGCGGCAGGATGGCATGATTAATTTTTCGTCGCGAGATCGTATTGAAATCACCCAATATAATTAAACCTCCTCCCTCTACCTTACACTTAGGGTTCCCAGTCCTGTTGGGATCATTATGTCAATATTGAACATGAAATCGGCACGGGTTTGTTTCTTTTAAGGCGATGTTTTCCCACCCCAAGGCAATATGTGTTTATCTATACCGCAGCTAATTTCGCTTATGAATAGATACGAAACGGTCCGATTACATCGGGAAATTGACAAATAGAAAGGCGTCAATCACTCAGACATGAATTCATAATTCTTTCGCTAATTTACTTTTTTTACTGCATTCCTAACTATGCGCTTTCTCTTAAAATATTTCCCTGATTATTGTGGCATCGCGCAGTGATATTTGAATCAAATATTTGAGACTTGTCTTAATATGGCAGACTGGGTTAATGGATGGATTCAAGTTATCATATAATGTATCATGATAAAACCTTGCAACTAAATTAGATGGTGTTTTGCTCTATTCATTTTTTAATGTTCTGAATCTTAGTTTCTGATCGACACAAACATATCTCAAATTTACAATCTCTAAATCGAGGCAATAAATAAAAATAAAAGAGGGGGAAAAGCGATTAAGATCTTGAAGCAGTTTTTGCAATACAACAATCAATATTAAGAGCGCGGCACTTATTTATATAAATCTTTTAATGCTAAATATGTGCTTAACGAAGTTGAAACTGATATGCGTAGGTGAGATCGTTATTGAATGCCTGTGTGTTTTCTATAATGTGTGTAAAATTTTGCGATGTCGTTATAATGCTGAAACTTAACGGCGAAAATGTTCTCAAACCGCAAGACGTGAAGGAAGGGGGTGCTATGCGAAGCAGGACAGGGCTTGAAAAGAAAAAAATGATAATTGAGAATTTCATACTTATACCTAAAAGTATTGTAAGAATACAGTTGTTAAATTCAAATTATATTGATTGGTTGTTGAAATTATGAGAAACAACGGTAGCTCATTTCTGTTGAATAAGCAAATATCTGAAAGGTAACTTTAGAAATGTAGTTCTACTGGCTAATGGTAAGGGAGGCACTTGCACAATTTTTCGCGACAACCGCGAAATTCAAAGCAAATATAGGAAATACGGCGATATTGGTGTTACTATGGTTTCTCTAAATTTCGCAGCGATCGCAGACAATTCCGCAAGCGCCTGTTCTAACCATAACCCGATATCCTTCTTCTCAATTACCTGTGAAGAATACGAAAACTTATTTTAACCAATGGTGGGTCTGGACCCATATATCAAGTGGTTCAATTCTTGAAAATATTATTTTAAAAATATTGAAATTGCATTCAAACCCCGAAGTTGGCGCCCTGCTTCATCGAATGACACACCACTTATGATGTTTTCAACAGTTGGCGACAGGAGGGTTTTCTTAAACACAGTAACTGGGCTGGCACAATTGCTTTGCGCGTACACAAGTGCCTCGGGCTACATTGGGCAACGCATATAAAGATGTCAAAATTATAACATTTTGATTTAAATAAATAAATAAATAAAAATTGGGTTTTAGGAGATCGGTGGTCACTTAAATTGTCCGGCATATTGGACGTCATATCTATTTTTTTTTTCATTTTCAAAAATATGTTTATTTCAAATACGATATTGTGGACGTAATAAGCCCTAGATAGTTTTGTCAAAACTACCCCTAGTGTTGTCATAAGGCATGGCTTCGCTAAATGCGTTGTAGCTGTCAACCCCTGCAAAGTACAACAAGTGTCTCCTATGGAATATTAAATACATGTTTTACACGACGGTGATGATTAAATTTAGGAGGGTGTATGTAAGGGTAATATGCAGTTATAATACAGCACTATATCATATTCATATATAGACACATTTATAACCTTCACGCATATACAGTTTCAAGATGGCGAGACCATACATCCGCATGAATGCGTTTTACTGTTGAAAAAGAATGAATGCGAATAAAATTAATTCAATTTAAGCAATAAGAAATCTTATTGAAATTATATAAAATACGTCAATCATAAGACAATGGATATGTGTAAGAAAACAGTGGGTTTTCGTAGAACTGATTTAGATAAATAATAAGTGTATGATTTGAAGAAAATTGTGTTGTGATTTAGCGCATGATGAAATACACAAAAGGAATTTTATCAAGCGGAATATTCTTAATCTGGCGCACATGATCTCAACTTGGATGAATAATAAATAAAAATAGATGAAATATAAAGTTAACTTATTTAGTTAAATGCAGAAGAAGACAGTTAGAAATCGATTACACTAAAAGGATACAATACATGTAGCACTGAATAACAACAATACGCGCGTGTCAAATAAACGGATTGCAATTAAGGTGCATTACTTGACCACGCTGGTTACGACCAAATCCGATTATGGGGTTAAGTAAAAGATGACATTGTTTATATACCCAAAATAGTTAAGGCATTCGGTTTCAAAACCAAAATACATGTTACAAAAATAGTATCTTGAAATACTTTGCGGGCATTTTCCAACCGGAACCTGATGTCATTTTGTACCTAGGGTGAGTACGATTTGTAAAAAAACTGAAATTAATAGACATGTCATGGAATACGTTCAAGATTGTCAAATCCTGGAGAGAAACCCCGAAAGCTACTTATCGACTTCACAAAATATAAACAACTGTTTATTTAGAACTTCCGAGGATACAATGCGAGCCCAATTATCACCTCAAGAAACTGAAGGATTTTCTCAAATTGGATAAGATTTTTCAACTGAAGATAATATTCAAGTCAATGGGCAAAGGTGTCGGACATGTGGATAAAGAGGTGCCAGTCGGAATACACAAAAACAACGTTTTGACGGAGACACGAAGTTGTATTTTATCAAGTCTCACTTTTTAACTTGATGACAAATACGACATTTTAGAGACAATCCTTCAACTTTTATTCACACTTGTTTCGCACTTAATTCGTACTTCTCGCTCGGTTATTACGCCATTTTTGACGGAATGCACTCGACATTTTTCTAAGCGCAGACCGCAAGGATATATACCCTTTCATATTGCACGCGGAGGCAATACGAACTTGAATACTACACGAGGTTATTTTAGGACTATCAAAGAGGGTTGCCAACCGACCACAAATGGTGGTGGACACATTTTTAAGTTTCAAAAATACGTTTCCCTTACCTAACCACATATAGGTTATTTTTAACTTTCAAATGAAACACAACCCATGAAAAGAATAAGTTGTGTTTTGAGTGCATTGTGACTATTATTAAGGATAATCGTAGGTGTCTTTTGAGAATCTTTTGAGAGTGAACGCGATTTTAGTTATTTAACCTTTGTCGTCGCTGTTATTTGCTTTGCCCGAGAGGCCATGACAAAGATGAGTGTATATTTATGTTGTCCGTGGATATACTATTATACGAAGCGACCTATATCTCATTTGCATTAATGTGTCATTCCGGATCCACTTATTAGCTTGTATCAGAGTGGACAATTGAAATAGCATTTGATATCTTGACAAAACACGTCATACTGTCCGAGGATTCGAATTTATAAACATATGGAAATTATCACCTGGGAATCAAATAAGAACACACTTTGAAAAAAGTGCTTTTGATTTTATAGCAATTTGACGGAATTACTCAACGTAAAGTTTAAACATATTCAACGGATATAAAAAAAATCAACGAATCATGAATATTAACGGAATATACTGACGCTGATGTAGCGAATAAATGGTCGCGTTTAGAAGGAATATTTCATAGGATGCCAGACTCTTGACCTAAAACATACATTAACTAGTTCAGGTATATCCATACAAACCAACATGGCTCTACAACGAGGTTTTGGTGACATGGATCAACAGGTGAGAATAATCACAATTCGCCCAGTTTTGAAGGATTATTAACAGTTTTATAAGTAAAGAGCCTGGAGATCGGATAAATCAAAGTATTGCTTCGAAGCGGTATCATAAAAATAACAAGATAACCACTCTAAGGACAACCGATTATTTCTTTTTAACAGTTAGTAAGCACCATAAGCATATAAAATGTTCTGAATAAGCAAGTGATTTTGTGAGAGGTTACCAAATGACTTTATTCTGTGCCAATTCACAACTATTTGAAATCAAATGTTGACAAAAAATGTGATAATTATATGAACAAAATGTTATTTTAAATATTCAAAAGGAAGCAAAATGATTTGTTGATGCATAACTGACATTTTAAAACTGGTTGATTTATGATTTTTTTTTTGGTTCAAGTCAAAAGAAGCAAAAGCCAAGACAGAAAAATCCCCTTCCTAACTTAAACGAATGTATTCATCGCATCACAATATCTATGGCAATTATCTTCACAAGGAATTATTTATTTCACGAAAATTGCACCTTGTTTAAAATGTTAGTTACAAAAGGGTTTTAAAACTTCCATTTTGAAAGGGGCGCGACTTTCCAAGATTGTGTTATTCGAGCCAACAACTGCGTAAATTCTCGTAACGACAAAATTATAGCTGATTTCTATAATACTATCAAACTGTTTTTGTTCCTATATACCGGAAGTTGTTATAATTAAGTTTTGTTGGCATTTGATTACGATATAATAGCTATCATGCCAAGATAAGTTTTTAACTTCTATTCAAAATCTTATTCAAAACAAAATCTTTTCCTATAAAAAAAGGGGAAAAAATCAAAACCCCCTGAAATACTGTGACGCAAGTTGTGGCTGAAACCTAATAATTTGTATGCGACTCATAAAAAAACATAGTTACGATAATAATTGGCATCAAATATAATTGCCTTGATTTTCCTATTTATATATATCAGAATATCATGTTATTACTAAAAATTCTGTAATTTAAACTTAAGATTGCAATAAATGCAGCTTGAAGTCAAAATGATACCAGATTTTTTTTCTTTTGCTGACAGCATAAGAGCGTGTAACATGATTTCACCCTTTTAGTGAATTACATAACTGTATATGGGCGACTTTAGGCTCTGCAAGGTCTTTTACTGAAGGCACGGGTTTATATTTTGAACCGGAGAAATTCGAAACCCGTTGTGTAGACTGACACCCGGCTTCACCATTGATGCTGGCATTGACATGTATTGAAAACATAAAATGTCAGCACTTTTTATAGGGTTTCTAACTTGTTAATGAATATGTAGAAGGGGAAATCAGTTTTTGAGTCATGATCAGTTTTTGGGTCATTCACTATTTCTATAGGAAAAAACATGAAATATACTTTTTTTAACGTAACAAATGAAATCATGAACATACTTAAGTGTTATTTTTTTGTGTTTGTAAAAAATGTTTATAAATGATGTTTCTGTGACAAAAAGTAAGTGACCCAAAAACTGGTTGGGGGTGACTCAATAACTGATTAGCACGTCTACCGTTTATTACATCAGCAAAAATTACCGAATTAATTTTTCTCAAACTTAATACTGCAACTACTTCGTAGACAAACGACAAAATAAATTGATCAGATCCAAATCAAAGACAGGATGCCGCAAGCCTAAGCGCGAAATGTACAAAACCGAAAAAAATCAGTTACATTTTTATGTAATTCAAAATGATTTTAAGGTGTCCTCATTTATATCACTATTTATAGTTTCATTAACCCAAAACAGTTAAACAATGACAGTTGACTAAGCGATAAGTATCTGCAATTAATATGCATAGAAAATGAAGCATGAAAATAGGAAACGTTAGCAATATGTCATACTTTTGAAAAAAAGAAGATAAATAGTAAAACCGGATACTAACCCAAAAAACGGGCTTGTATGTGAATATTAAATGAGCAAAAATCATAAATGAAACGATACCAAAGTGTACGGATAAAACATCGATGTGGGCCAATTGAATCGAAACTCACAGTTAACATAGCAATTCTTTTAATTCAAACTACCAGTAACAAACCCAAAGCTAGCACATGTAGTTTCAAGAACATCACTTTGTAGATAGACAATTTTTTTCTTTTGAAAAATGAAATTTAATTAATTTGATTTTTTTTAAACGTATATGGGCCACCGGAAACCACCTAAAACCAAACAAAATTATTCGTTCGCTTCTTGCATTTTTAGTGTATCGAATTGGACAAGACGAATAGACATTATTCTGATATTTCGAAAATCATAATGTTTCAAACAAGGAGTAACAATTATATTTAAGCATAAAATTTTAAACTCCATTTCAACTGAATTTTAATTGCAGCTAATCCTTTTCTTCCCTTTTTCTTAATTTTTGCAGCTGGAGATAATCCAGGACGAACTACAGCTGAAACTAGACGTCCAGTGCGTCAAAGAGCAATTCCTCGGCCTGCTGGAGAGCTACAGTTCCTACGACGATCGCCAACAGCACACAAGATACATCCCGCCCCATCAGCTGCCTGCTTACTATCAGCCGCATCAGGTGCAACAACCACCAACATCAAACCAGCTGCAGCCGCGGACTATTTGTCGTTGCCATGATACCAAAAGTGGTAGTGGTGGTGTCACCCATAGTGCTTCGGAACAGTGTCGCTTCAATCACGTTCGCCCCAGTGGTAGTGGTGGTGTTATCATGAGGCAGCAAGTGATGGCCAATCGTGGTATTCAGAATACGTCAAGTTCATCGGATGAACAGCAAAGACTCTTAATGCAAAACGCATCGCGTGTGAGCAGCGCACATAATCGATCCAGCGACATGCAACAGTCGTTTCAACAACATCGACCAAGCACTTCACAACATCAACACCAATTACGCGCTATACAAAACAGCTCCAGTTCCTCCGACGAGCAACGCCAACTGCTTCAGGCGCATGCGCGGATGCTCGAAGCCGGTCTCGAACCACGTGTGCCACCGATCGGCGATTACGAACAGCACGTGGCGAGTTACCAACAACCGCATGCATCACCGATATCCGCGGCCACATCAACGAGCGGCGAGGAATACGATCAGTTGCCACGCGGCGGTGGCGGCGTTGCTATGGGTGGGGCGGCGTCGTCAGGGCAAGGACCAATGTGCGCTTCGAGGGCGCGTGTCAAGGCGTTTTATGAGAACCGCCACGAGCGATTAGCTGCGCGGAGGGCGAAACACGGATATTGTGCGCCACAGCCGACGCCCACTGTGCGATCGACGACGAGTTGTTCACCGCGATCATCGCTGAGTGAACTGGATATTAAATCGATCGCGTCGTCACAGCAACAACATGCTCAAATGTTCGAGCATACCAACACTCCAGTGCTATCGGCGTGTTCATCTATCAGCGGCAGTCAGGAACGGTTATTGGATTGCGATGACTTCCGCAATAATAACACGCCGCCTAAATGCATCGTTCGTGACATGCCGCGTTCATCCGTAGAATCACACGACGAAGACAATGAGCCCGCTTATCAAAATCTATTAACGCCCATCAACGAAGAACAACGCTCGCATCGCTTAAATTCAAGCGGTACCATTGAAAACACAGAGGAATCCCCCGACGAAGCCCCTATATTACCGCCTCGCTGTCCCTTAATCCCCACTGAGCGCTACTCCGAGTATTTATCGCACAAATCCCCGCTTCCTAATAATGATGAAGATGATGGTGAATATGTAACACTCAAGGCGCCCGACCAATCAATGAACAGTTTCTTCGAGTGCCAATCCACGCTGGGCGGAGGAGGTGCGCCTGCGCCATCGATGCTCAAACCGGATATGACCACGATGTCCAATGCGCCGTTCGCGCCCGCCATTATGTCCATGTCGTTCATGAGTGATGCGTCGGGAGGGAGTGGGAGTAGGCGGAGTGATATTGAGAGTCCAGTGCGATATGCGAAGAGCGATGTGATTAGTGAGCTGTATACGAAACGCGAGAAATCGCTGTTGAATTTGAGTCAAATCAGTGACATCAGCTCAACGAGCATAGCACCGAGTTCCTTATCGGATAGCAATATTGAAAATGGATACCCGTTGCATAGCACGATGATCGCTGCTCGCGTTTCCCCTGGTTACCGCGCCAAACAGAAGCTGTCGTTTTCCGATGATGATTCGCTTTTAGCGCGAACGGACGATACGCTGGATTCCACTTTGGAAGGGGAACCACCGGATGGGCAGCGCATAAGTTTATCGGATACCAGTGCTATGCTTCTCCATGTTCCTTATACCACCCAATTATCGCTCGCTTCACCCAAGAGCGATCAAGGGATTCCGTATATCAACTCAATGTCAACATCATCGCATTCCAATATGGAACAAAGCAGTGGTTTCTCAAACCCGCCACTTTCGCTGCAGTCCTCTCAATCCACCGAAGACATGTTCAAAACGCCCAAGAACCCCCCACGTCGCCCACGCCTTTCGGAACCCTCCAACACCCAAATCCAACCCACCCTCTGCAAAGAACACGGTCTGCACCCGACATTCGGCGGTCCCTGTATATTCGAGGATTCCTTCGATTTGATCGAGTCTGACGATTCAGACCTCGATTTCACGAGTGTTAACTTTAATAGTGAAACCGGAAGTAAGCTGAGCAGTAAACGCAGTAGCTTCGCGAGCAGCAAAATCAGCAGCAAGCGAAGCTCATGGTCGAGTAGCAAGTTCAGTGGAACCGGTGCGAACAGTTCTAAACGTAGTTCTGTGGTACGACATAACAGTGTTGCAGATACGGATTGCGATAGTTCGTATTTATCGGAATGCGTCGATGATACGCATTTCACGAATGATTTCAGCGAGGCCGAGAATTACACTGCGATGTACGACCCGCGACGTGCGCGTATGAGGATAATGCGGAGACAAACGGGACAAGCGAATATCCAAAAGAGTAAGCGCAGTCCTATTGGGTTATCGGAATCGGATATACTGGAAACAACACAGAAACATCTATCGCTCCAAGCGACGCGAGCGTCTATGCCTGATTTACATGCGTTGTCATCGGTTAGCAGTTTCGATGTGTACAGTGATGAACTATCAGAATCGACGCTGCGGAACTCACCAACGAAACCATTCCTCGAAAATTCGTCGCTGAAAGAATCGGAAGAGTTGGAATTCGATCAAGATGAGACAATCATCAGCGGCGCACCGAGCGTGCCTCGACCACTCTCCGTGTGCACTACAACCACCCAAGCGACCGCCACGACGGACGAAAGCCCCGAAAGCCAGGGCGCCATGACAGTTCCTGTGAATTCACCAAATATCACCGATTCCGGCGGTAGCTCAAGTCGGCAACCCACAACGGACGATTATGTTGATGTTCCAGTGAATCTCCCAAAAATGGCCAAAATGCTCGAAAGTCGCTTACAATCACACGCGCCTAAAACACACAAACCCTCCCTCCCCGCGAACAGCCATTTACGCCATCGCGCCCAACGCAAGCGCTATCCCGGTTCAAGCGCCGCAAGCTCCTCACAACAATCGCTCGGCTCCAAACAATCACTCCATATCTGCTCCGATCCCATTCCCGACCCCGGCGCATATGTGCGATCGCGATCACGTGTTACAAGATCAGCGGCGATTTGCGGTGGGAGAATACACGGCGGTGCGAGGTATGCACCGCGATCACAAGATTCCGGATTCAACACGCAGGAATCGCACGCACGCGCATTACGTGATACCGGAAATGTTGGTATCCATGGTTACGCCTCGCAACAACATGTTGAGATTGCCGATGGTGAAATGGGAGGAACAAGGACGGTTGTCAAGCATGCGGCGGTGGCAAGGAGTCTTGATCCGCAGCGAAAGAAGGCGCTTGCTAAGAAGTTGAAGCAGTTCAATAATAATTTCTACGGAAGTAAAACTTCTGGTTTGAATATCAAGACCCTCGGGCATTTTTGAGAAATGCGTATACTGAGAAAAATTTGAAAGACCTTGCTTTGTCTTTTTTCAAGTGCATTTACGTTGTATGTGTTAGACTGAATGTGTGTAATTATTTCGTGGCTTTGTTCGTTGCAGACATTCGTGCCTTGTTGTTAATTAAGACAAAGTGGTTGAGTGTTTAAATGGCTAGATTGTAAGCGTAAAAGCTCATTAGCATAAGTGTATTTTCAAAATAAATTGTTGGCCAATATGAACTCTATTTTTCGTTCTCGTTAAATTAAAACTTCGCACTAAGGTCTAACTGACTCAGTTTTTCAGTTTTCATGATAAAGAATATATCTGAATTGAAGTTCACGAAGTCCTACAATAACATATTTATTTTTGATTAGAACTTTTCGAAGCCAAAGATCACTTTAATTTCTTACATGTGCATTAAAAATTGTACGATAATTTCCTCTGTTATCCGATAATTGGCATTGATAGAGAAAGGTAAAATAGGATCTATGTTCGAAATATGTTACTCACGATGGTTAGGCTAAGATGCGATATTAGAAAAGTGATGTTTACTCAAGTTTAAGTTTTTTCTGTAATTTGTTTCAAATCATGATATTTGAATATTTCAGAAATCTAGTGTTGTGGAAATATTGTAATTTTAGGTCGATGGGGGACATTGCTTTGAGCAGTCACCACGTAAAATGATTAACCTAATTTTCAGTTGCATGAGTTGTTATTTCATCTAGAGTTACTGTTAAGATATCGTTTCGAATTTCATAAAAGTATAGCCCTATTTAACTGTTTCTCATCGAAATAGTGTTTCAAAAGATTACATATTAAATGGAGATACATTATATTGATGTTTTGCTCACTATTTGTTGCTTGATACTGATAATATTTCCATTTGTCAACTCAAGATGCTCAGACGTCAGTATTTCAATGTTTAATGTATATGTGTGATACAAATGTAAGATTGTAAAAAGAAAATGTTGTACATATTTGACAAATCAATTTATATTTAAAAGCATATGGGTTTTGCAAATATTGTGAAAACACACGTATTTTGCAAATTATACCAATAATAAACAGTCAATATTAATCTTATGTCATTTTTGTCTTTAGATTTATATATCTTTTAAACATCATGACTGTGATACATAAAGAATTCTACCACCTGATAGCCTGTTTATAAATAAGAATATCGAAGATGTAATACTTTTAAAACCCTCAACCCGATTTCTATGAAAATGTAAATGCACTTTATGTCTGACATTTTCTTTATTTCCTCATTAAAATTCAGAACCGCTTTTCAATAAATTCAAGCCCCACTGAACACGGACCCAGTCACAACATCTTTTTTTCTTCAACGACGTTTGCTATGGCGTGAGGTGATCATAAAAACATGAACGTTTCTATTTTCTTAAGCGCCTGGTTCATGCAAACATGAAAATAACCTTGTTATTTTTGGTTTAATTTAACTGACACGTTCGTGGCAGGCGTGTTTCTGCAACAAATTAGAATTCTATATTTTTTAAAAAGGGTTGCAGGGATGTTTAGGTTCAACCAATTAATGACAATATAATATTGGACGTTTGATTTTAAACGTACGATATATGGCAAAAAGCACGGTAGCTGAGGTTCTAATTTAATCGCAAACCAACGATTTTTTTTTTCAAATTTCGTAGTCAATTTCGTATAATAGAATGACCCTAACGGGACATGTATAATTCAAACCTTTTTAACCTAAAATACATTTAAATACATATTTTAAAACACATCATCATCATGATCACATCTTTTTCTCTTCAAGATGTCACTCCGCTGCAACCCAACTGTTTAATATTATTCAGACTCCATTCCCCTTTGGCTCTCTATCCCATCTTGCTATCCCATGTGAGCAAACACATTGTACGGTTCGAATTGGCAGCAAGGGGCTTGCGAGTATATTGGCAGTTTGTTTGACGCAGCGTGTCGCTGTCAATTGGACACAGCTGGTTGCTGTCACTTTTTTTTTCTTTTTTTTTTCGAAAATTTAAATCGACGTCATAAGTTTAAGATACACATGAGACAATGCTTGAGGCAAAGCAAAACATCTACAAAAATTAAAAAGAGGGTAAATTAAAGAAGTTTTGAACGAAATTTCCAAGTATTTAATTGCATCTATTAGATCTAAGTGTTATTTACCAAGAAATCACATGTTTATAAACAAAACAACGTCAAATTGGCGACGCTTCTCCTAGACAGAAGACGCAAATAAGTTCTTTTTTTTTTAAGTTTTAATTTTGTAGACCACGTTTAGTTGCTGACATTTCAAATCGTGCATCGAATTAGAATTTGTAAACATATACAAGTGGTCCGAAACGAGGACAAAGTGATTTCGGCTTGGTGGACTAGCTTAACATGTACACAATGCACTCTTAAATGACGTCGTTAGAAAAAAATATGATGTCAAAAATACCCAAATTGAACAATGCCTTGAAAAAGACTAATTAATCCTACATTTATATATTTTTTTACATCGCGATTGCATTTATAATTTTTATAAACTTCAGTTAAATCTACTTTATATTAGCCATTTAAACTACACAATCGACATTTTAAATTAAGTTGTTGTATTTTATTAATAATAAATTAATCATTCTTATATAAATCCAAATTATATGTTCTGTTTGTTGTTTTTTAGTCCCGACATTGCAGAAGAAAAAAATCAGAGTTATAAAAAAGGTGTAACAGAACGAAATCATTTGGTCAATGAATTGCAATTCAGAAAGTCGGTGTCACATTCACACTGAAATAAATCATTGAATTCAAGCCATCATTTGACACTTCAAGCCGTTAATCCAATTAGTTGTAGTCATTGTTCCTCAAGCGATAAGCATATTCTGATTAAGTACTCTTTTCAAAACCATTAAAATCAATGCAGTTTAGCATATAACAGTTTGAAACAAAAATAAAAGACAACAAAAAAAAATAGTTACAAAATAGGCAGAGACAAACATATTTCTATCATTTCACCATGAAATCATATGATAAAATTTAGACATAACACAGAGCAAAACAAATTATATCCGGACATATCTAAAGGGACAAAACTGTATTTACATTATTTCCTACAATATTGAAAAAAACAATTCATCAACGGTATATCTTAGAATAATGGATAAACGATGATCACATAAATATCTGATAAAGGAAGAAAACAATCATGGTTAAACTAGCCACCAAGGAGACTCCACCAGGTAACGACAGAACCACCAAAAAGAAACGTCGATCGACCGAACCCAACACTCTACGCAATTGCGTCGTCGCTTTGAGGCAACCAGCGAGAAAAATTCACAGTGCAGCAGTCGTGAAAAGGACACCGACGAAGGGAGGGAATGATGCGAGGGATGAAGGAACGACGCGCTATGGTCGCAAACCGAGCGCATCGAGACCGGTTGATCCCCCGCCCAAGCCACCGAGGGGTAATCAGAATGCGGAGCAGCTGTATTGGAGCACCAAGACAGAAATGGTAGGAACAAAGTCTTTATTTCAAAGTTGATACGAGAATGTCAGTAAAATATGCTTGACACATTGAGACATGGTTTCATTTGCGTTTTTGAATGCAGTTTTTCCTATTTCCCCAAGTATTTTTAATGGAAAACTGAAATGCGCCAAGGAGAGATTGAAGTTTCATAAAATGTTAACAGAAAGAAGGCTTGTCATGCTGTCGTACAAATTCTATAATAAAATTAAAAATAAAATAATTGCTCATGTTGTTTTTAAATATAATTTGGAGCAGTCGAAGAGCAACGGAAAAAGACAAGATACATGTAACCTGTCAAGCCCTGCCATTGCGAATTAACATGTCATGTTCTAAATTATTGCTCTACAGCTGAGTATCATCGAGGAAGACCTGAAGCTGAAATTGGAAATCCGAGAAATCAAAGAGCAATTCCTTAATCTCCTACTCGACTTTGACCAGTTTTCCCTACCAACCACAAACACCCACGACAGTCAACAGCGCCACCTTGAAGTGCAACATCCACCAACACATCGCAGAAAATCAAGATTGAGCGATTCGCTTTCCATTTCTTCTCCAGATGCTACCGGCGCTTTATCAAACAAACATGCGGCGGATCCAGATGCCACAAAGCCCTCATCTGAAGATACACAAAGCACTAGTCTAACAAGTGCAACCCATATCACAACGAGCTCCTACGGCGATCTTACTGCACCAAACCAAACCACAGCGAGCGAACCGCAATCGAATCTTGACGATATCTTCATCAATGAAATATCATCACGTGACCTGCTTATCGAAGAGGAAAAGACGTCAAACCCCGGGTGCTCAATGCGAAGAAAATCACAACCACATCTAATCCGACATCCCCAAGATGCACGATACTCTAACCAAGACACCTCCTCAGATAGCTCTTACAACAAACCCTACCCAACAACGAAACCAGAACTCCACCCTTCACTAAAGAAAAATCGAATGCGACCACATCCAAGCGTTGACAAATCACTTGGCGACGTAAGTGATATAACAAGGGCATCGGATCAGTCGTCAAGGTGGTTTGGGTCACAGCAGGATCTACTCGATGATACGAATAATAATTTTGAGGGAAAAGGGGAGTGTGAGGCTGTGGATGGAAATGGGGAAAGGAAGATGGCTCCACAGCAAAGTACGCCAACGAATGCACAAAAGGATGGCGTATCGCAGACACGACAATATGAACCAAGGTAGGCTTGGAAACATAATTTAATTTCTAATTTCTAATTTTTAGCACCAGCCTTTAACATTTTCATCGCAAATTTGTTGGTGGGAAGATGGGATCACCTGAGCAGTTAGCGGATGCGATAAAGCATTAAATATATTTTTGTCTTATATATGGTAAATATTAAAATCAGATTATCATACAATTTGCAGAAATATCAGACTGTGAAAACCTTGTTAAACCGAACAGTACATAATCATTCGCTTTTGCCGTATGGTTGTTAGTTCCTAGATTTTTTTTACAAATTTTAGAAACAACAAAGATCCACACCACAATGTTGATCCAAGCAGTACAAGTGCACTTAGTTCACTTGACGAAAGTACACCCGTACCCAGAGCACGTCGTCCACTCTTTCCCCATGACTCCGGGATCACAGGTATGTTGGAATACTTTTGAACACTTTGGTATTTTTTGGTATACACTTATTGTGACATTAAGAATAGACACTGCTCATCTCACTTCTTCTTGATCTTGGCTTCCGTTAATATATGTTGATGATCAAAACAGTAATACGAGGCATCTTTACTAAAAAACATACTCGCCGAGTCGGTAATATGGACATTTGGGTGTTTGCAGGGCGTCGCATAATCGGTGTCCATAGATGTGGATGCATCTACGCGATTAAACAGTATAACATTTATATTATATTTGTTTCTTTTACTTTAGGTTCAAACTCGGACTACACCTCAAGCCCATCAACCCTTCGTGAACATACCACCACACAGAGCCCCAACCTCTTCGGGCGCAACCTATTTCGCACCCTTACACCCAGTGGCACCAACACCAACGGCAACCTAGAAACGAAGCAGTACGAAGACCGATTCAAACCGAGTTCCTTCCTTCCTCTCCGTCATGATTTGTCCATTGCAGGTCAAAATACCGATGATCCAAATGTTATTAAGAATCAACCCGACCATGTGGCACAAATAGAAGAAAGCGGTATAACCGAGGAGAGTATGCTCACTCGTCCGGCTTCACGCGCGGCTCAGATTAACAGTCAAATCTTCAATTCCCTATTATCGCCCACCACGAGTTTTGCGACAACCGGGTTGAATTATGATCGCGAGAGTGAGGGTGACTCGCTGTTTGAAAATCCGAAACAGTGGCAGCGAAATTTTCACAACGACTTGAGTATCTCTGAAACCAACCATCTTGTAGCGAAACAGTGGCCGCCTGACATCAATAGCGACCCCAATGACTCTGATGTCCACTATCTTGGAGCGCGACCCGAAATGATCGGAAAAGAAGCCTCGATTTGGTTTCCGCAGCCTAACACATCACTCACTGGCTCGGCCCACGAGGCATCGTACGAAGAAATCTTGGATACCCCTAAGGCGCCAATAGAACGGGAAATACGGGGTGTCGCCGCGATTATAACCAACCGGCGACCACCATGCATCGGCAAAGAAGCCACACCCCTTATGCGGCCAACCACAGGTGCCGTTGCTAATGGAAACGGGAATCAAAGTCCGCGCGATGCGCACAAAATGCATGCATCATTCACGTTTCCGTCGCCGAGCTTTACGGAAGACCAAGAAAATCAACCCGTACAAGTCCATGAGGGTGTATTTGCCGGTAATTGTGATTATCCGAAAGAAGAAGAAATTACCAAACAACAAGCAAGGAGAGAGGAGCCGCTGCAAGAAATCAAACTGGTTGATTACATCGATGTCGATCAGTATATTCAGGGAAAGGGTGATAAGAAGAAGACGTTGCTGAAACGGCTGAAGGGATTCGGGAAGCATTTCCGTGTAAATTCGCGAAGCAAACGAGCAAAAGGACAAAATGAATGCTCGAAAGGGCAAAATCAACCTCAGCCCGAAAAGTAGATGTTTATTTCAATCATGGGAAATTATTACCGATTTTTTTAAAATCATGAGTTCACTTTAAATATATTTTCTATTCCGGACATATTCTTTAAAAAATAGTTATTCATTCGCTTTTGCATTTCAAATCTAACTTTAAATTGATCTTTGAAAGACTCGCAAATTTATCACATTACAAGAAATCATTGTGTATGCAGATTACGTCAACCTTCATAATGTACTCGTCTAAATGCTTGATTTGCCATAAAAGAAATGGAGTCATTGCATTTTAATTCGTGCGCTTAGCAATAGCCTAATTCCACTTAAATAAGTCTTTCATAATTCATAATAAATAATCGCGTTACTAGAATGCAGATTTTTAATTTGACAAAACGAAACAAATAAATTCGCATCTAAAGTGCGCCGTTATCGTATGGATGTCGGATAACTCACCCAAGTTGTGACCAACTCACCCAAATAGATTGGTAAACTCACCCAAGTTTTTAGTCAACTCACCAAAGTTTTTGGACATCTCACCCAAGTTTTAACAATTAAAGGAATACATCGGAAACTTATTTTTCGTTTAGATATAAAATTTTACTTATCAAAGCTAATAATTAAAGGAATAATTTGGGAACTTATTTTTCGTTTGGATATACAATTTGACTTATCAAAGCTATGCTTAAAAGTCACTTGTAAACAAAAACATAGCCATCAGAGATGCAAAGCCCTCAGCCTATGCAAAACATTCTTTATCACGAATAATTGTCGATTAAAAGAAGCAGGTCAAAAGAAATATCTTTCTCACAACGTCTTTCTCACAACATCTTTCTCTCAACGCCTTTCTCACACCGTTTTTCTCACAATGTCTTTCTCACTATGTCTTTCTCACAACGTCTTTCTGACAGCGTCTTATTCACAACGTCTTTCTCACAACATCTTTCTCACACAGTTGCCCTTACATATTCGTCCTCACAGCGTAGTCCTCACAACGTCACAATATTCGCGTAACCCTTCTGTGCTGTACAAATATCCAAAAATATCTCAAATTTGTTCAGACCCCCGTAATATCATCATTGCTTTGGTTGATCAAACTGAAACCTCGACGTTGTACATCTGCAATATAAATTCCGTTTCTGTATGAAGTTTCAGAACCCTAGGACAGAGGCTTCATATCAAAGTGCCGCGGACAAAGCGTTGTATGAATATCCCAAAATATCTCAAATTCGTCTAAGTTCAAACCCCCACAAATTAGACAAATTTTGGTCGATCAAAATTAAACCTCATCTGAAATATATATTCTTTCGCTGTGTGAAGTTTCAGAACCCTAGGACAGAGGCTTCATACCAAAGTGTGGCGGACAAAGTATTGTATAAATATCCCTAATTATCTCAGATTCGTCTATGTTCAGACCCCCGTAATTTCGACAATTTTTAGTCGATCAAACTGAAACCTCGACGTTGCACATCTGCAATATATATTCTTTAGCTGTGTAAAGTTTCAGAACCCTAGGACAAAGGCTTCATACCGAAATGCCGCGGACAAACAACTGCACCTCAAATGTTAACAGACGGACGGACGGAATGGGAGATAGCAATAGCCCTCAGCCAAATTGGTTGGCTGGGGGCTAAAAACAATGGATATGATATTTCTATTAAGCACTTTGCGCTCCCTAGGCAGATGCGCATACGTTCCTCTAATTAAAGACAATTTTAAATAGCTGTAATCTCAAATGTTGAAAAATATCTATACTAATATTCGTATATTTATGGATATCAGTGCCAGATGGATGAGAAAAAGGCAATATTTTGTCTTATAATGTGAAAAAATAATTGGGTGAGTTGTCCAAAAATTTGGGTGAGTCGTCCAAAAAACTTTGGTGAGTTGACCAAAAACTTGGGTGAGTTATCCAGTAATTTGAATGAGTTG
>LQRL01181093.1:23859-42410 GCA_001703475.1 Hydroides elegans | reverse complement strand
GACAATGGGTAAAACCCCATATGGCACATTCATCCAACCGATCCGGCCAGCTGATTACCTACATGTTTATATCATATTATAAACATGCACATACAGGTAGTAGTTCTAAACAAACATGATACTTGCTTTGGGAGAACAAAATGTAATGAACGTTATTCAGGTGGTGGTTGACTCCTGTACATATAGAAATATCAAACACGCGTAAAGAAGAATCATCCTTAGTTGCAACTACGATGTGACATATTTTGACGTTTTAGCGACGTACATTAGCAGATTTATTTTATATAAAAACTATTTTAAACCAAATATCTATCGGTTTATGTAGCAACTCGCAAATACAAATACTGAATTCACATTTATATTTTTTTTTTAATATTTATAATTTTTTATTATTTTATTATTTATTATTGCAAAAATCGATGCAAAAGGCTATATGTACATATCCCTATCCAAGTTGCAGGTTGGTTAAGATACATTTAATGAGCATGCACCATGACTAATGTAAGTTTTCAAGCTAGTGAAATTATTTGTTTATATTTAAACGGTCATGAAATCTGTCTTGGACTTTAAAATCAAATATGCACATAAACATTAATGTGCTCTTTTAACATTGACAAGAGGGAGCCCCGCTTATCTGGACGAATAGAAAATAAAATGAGGAATTAATAAGCGATCGATATATATTGGGTATCACATATGATACACAATAGGTGTTTCATTTTCAAATTCTTAATGGATCCAATACCGATAATATTGTGTAAAGGCAGAGAATATTCTTCTCCAAGCCCAAGTATATGATTAGATCATGAGGTACATTGCACTGAAGATTGCTGCAGCCCCCTGGAACCCTTAAGACCTCTTGTCAATTTGAATATGCCTTGTTACGCATGAATGGACAATACACAAGAAGAGGGAGGCATTCTTCATGGTGATGACTATCTTCCATCTCGAGTTTGGTCTATTTCAGGAAATCCGAGTAAACATGTTTCCGGCCAAAAAGTTGCAGGCCAAAAGGTTTCATGTAATGAATTTTCATAATATGACATCATGCGCCAAAACGTTTCCAGTCAACGCATTTCCATAATTTACCCTATCATATATGTCCTAAAATAATGGTATTGGGCTTTATTATCACATATAAACTATTTGAGGTAAGATACCAGGCATAATCGTTGGACTTGAATCATATTTATTAGAACTAGAAAACGTTATGGCCGGTCACATGTTTTGCTAGAATTATTTTGGCACATGATATAACATTTTGAAGCTTTGTCGCAGGAATCTTTTTGTGCGGATACCTATTGTGGGTTCTTCATGTTGTGCAAGAATATATAGGCGAGTATCATTAATATGAAGGTGTGTATATTGTTTGAGCAGTTTTGATGCATTTGTTTGATACGGTTTGATTTACGTAGAAAATAGAGCTACAACAACGTTACAGCACCCACTAAATAAAAATTCAGTGTGTACCCTAGTGTTGTCTTAGTATCATTTTGTATGACATCAGAAGCACTGAGGTGAGCACACTGTCAGTTTCTTGTTTTAAATCTGGTCTCCAACCAAAGTTTCATAGTCCACGCTCTCATCTCTTCGACTACATAAGGGTTTATCTGATTACGCTCAACATATACAGCTTTGTTCCCGTCGATCCAACTGTTTGACCCAAATAAGCATTATATAAGCATTATATATTATATTGATCGCTAGGTATTGTTTTGAAACATACGAAAATACGACGAACAAACGCGTCTATAAGTTGAAGCATACATGATCAGTCTGAATATAATTTTAGTTTATCATTACATCGTCAAGTACATGTTTTGTGTCTCTATCTTTTGTGTGCATTATTGCAGCTAAATAACTACACTTTTTTCTATATTTTATTAGAAGGTTAACGTAAATTTTCTTCGTTTTTCTTCGTTCTTCTGCCATTTTTTGTCTCTTTATGGTGTTAATGTATATAATAGTTCAGTTAATCTGATTCATATAAAACGATATACATAAACTTAACTTGACACCTCAGATTACACATTGACAATCATCACACTGCATATCGATTTATCTACAACAACAATCCCCCAGGGGAAATAGTCTGTTTGTTGGCGTCTGTTACGTGTATTTGATTTCTCGGACAGAGCTGCATTATTAAGTATCACTTGATTGATGTGACGACAAATATTGAGAGAGTTATATCATCAAACGAGAATGATGCATTATCTGACCTATTAAAATAAGTGTAAAATAGTTTTTTAAGATTACATATACTGACTTTTCTTCAGATCCGTTAACATAAAACGTGCTATGTATGAATACATATTGCATATGATGAAATTGTATTTCATACTGTGTAAAAATGGTAAAAAGCCTCTACACATTGTCTTGTTGACAGCCAGTACATTTGCATTGGCGTTATCAACTGGATGTGTAATATGTGTTTTAAGTCATCGTGCCACTGGGAGAATATCCCTCTTTTAGGCACCTGTTACTAGTACCTGATTTCAGATACGGTGTTGTATTTAATTAGTATCACTTTGCTGTCGTTACACGTCAAAAAGTGGGACGGTTCTCACAAAGCATAGTGAAAAATAAAACATATTCATGTCATCGTATCGTTTTGTTTTTGTACATGGCAGGATACCCACATTACCATTGAATGATTTGTATTTTTCTTCAGTATTTTGTGAACTGTACTTAGTTATACACTTCAGTTCCAAACTATTTATTTACTTTAAAAACGCTTATATATTGATTTTGTAATTACGGAAACTATTAGCACCAAACCGTCCATTTACCAACGCACCGAATGACAAACACCGACGTTGTTCTTCTTATGCATATATCCTATTGAGCGTAGGCGTTTATGGTAAAATAGGAAACTAATGGAAAACGAAATTACACTATATCAAGGTTGTCAGGTATTATTTGTCCTTCAATAGATTGTCTGAATAGATGTTTCCCTTATATGAATAAACAACATCAAATTGAAGACTTCAGAACGATTTACATTCATTTGAGCACGGTAGCGCTGCATAATAGCCACAAACAATATCAAACACACCAGATTACCTATTGACACATCTTGATTTTCAAAATATTTGTCATTAACAATCATGAACCTGCGGAAATATCGCTTTTTAAGGCACCTTTTACTCGTATCTGGTTACTCGGGAGATGCATTCATAAGTATCACGCTACTGTCGTGATGAGTCAAGACATGAGACTGATTTCATAGAACACAAGGTATTATAGGCAGCCAATGTAAAGAGATGTTTTAAAGGGCCCACATTAGAAATGATGTTGAATTTCATAAAAAAAAATAAGTTTACTTGGTGGTTTTTACTTGGTGGTTACGCGGCACAAGTAGTTAAAACGTTTAATCTAAAAAAAATACAATATTATTGAAATCCTAACTTATGACATTTTAATTATATAATACCCTCGAATAACGAAGCATTCTGTTTAAAATATATATTTAAACCATACAATTAACTTGTAAAACAAGATGACATCAATAGACGCTTACAATTAAAAACAACAATGCAAGCTGTCACAAATTTCAAGAATCAATTAAACAGTCATCAGTTACAACGTGTCAATTATGTATAAATGGGTTATGCAGTTCAATGAAACACCCTGCTCCTACCTAGATTTGATTTTTCATTGCAATGATAAATATATGGTAAAACTTATGATACAATAATTGTTTGACACTTTAAGTACTCCTGTATTTAACGATTAATAATGAATAGGTGGTGCGACAGTCAATAAAGTACACGTATCTGCAATTTAATTGAAACATGAACTATCCGCCTCCCTATGATTGATGATGCCTTTTAGCATATGTAATTGGCCAAACAGCCCTTGTATCATGTCCATTGGCGACACATAAGCCCTTCTTTTATGCATTTTTCTAATAAGATACATGATAGTGATAGGGTTTGAAACAATGGTGCATGTCAATATCTTAAGCTATGTTACTAACCTTGTGCACAAAATTAAAATTGTTCACATGTCTAAATATAAATATGGTGTCAACAAATATCTTACCTATGCCATATAGGCTCCATATAATAGATTTATATCGAAATGTATATCTTGATTTTGTCATCATGCGTTAACAAAACACATCAAACTTTTTTGGTTCAGTATATCTTAACACTATATTTTCAACTTCATAAAACGTTATCAAATTAATTCGCATAAGAGTGCCAATAATTCATATTAAACACGTTTGTAATATGACATAGGCCATGAGTAAATTGATACATTTTGTAGGAAAAGATAAAATCCTTTCTTACATGAAATCAATAATTAATACTTCAATAATACTATAGAATAAGCTGTCTTAGATTCTTAAACATACATAAAGGCGGCTTTTGTCTAAAATATGATAGGAGAGAGGCCTAATTATCGAATAATTAAAGTAAAATATGACAGGTGGTCATATCTGCTTACACATCATCACTTCTCTCCCCTTCCTCCCCTCCTTTCAGTGCGTTTTCTATTTTTATAAATACGCATATAAATGACACTAGATTAGCTCTGGCTTGACAACCATCCAATATGAGTATGTGAATGCAATGTTTAAGCACTATAAATTGTCATTCATTTTGTTTTCGAAATGTGTATTATTTTTCTACACGTAAAAAATGAAATGCCACAATTTGTTCTAGTTAATGATATCAATGTTATTTGTAATGCTTAAATATTCACACCATATATTTCACATATTCATACCATACCGTATAACAAACGTAGGAATGAATATTAGCCAATATAGCATTAGGGAACAAATATTATTTATGTTTAAGTCATCACGGCTACTTACGGCATATTCACATGTGTTATTATTCTTTATGGGAAAAATCAGTAATTTTTAATTGCAAACTAAATGAACAACAATCATTAAATAAGAAGACACAAAATGCCCATAAGAAATTGTCCGAGTTTTGTTAATATCATACACTTGAAACAACCTACCTACCATTTTGTGTATTTTCTTAATAATTCACAACGGTATACCCTAAATTTCACACTAATTTCGATTTTCTAAAAAGTAGGTGTGAACTAATACATAAGTATGCATATTTATATTCATCATGTTGATATAAGTCAAGTTTGGATACCCTTGATCAAATTAATACATTTATCATTACACATACATGTTACAAATGCGTTTTCTACGTCACTAAAGCTGAATATCTACTTTAGTTGTTTTTGTGGCTCAGTCATGTAATATATGATTTAATTATAAACTCGTTTTATTCATGCATATATACCCTAACCTATCAATATGATATTAATATAATGATAGCCCTTTGAGGTCTTATGCAGTTTTATTGAAACACATGGCGATTCATCGTGGGATATATTTATATTGTGTTGAATAATCAACACTCAAAATTACTTTCTGAAAGCCCTTGACGCTAACCCATTAGCTGCAACATAAATTGCACCTCTAAATTACTGTAATTTTCATCAACAATATAGCACTTAATAGGCTCTTTATTTATTAATAGCAAAATGTAATAGGCCCATTTAGTATAGCCATAAAATGCCCTACCATGATCTGTGTGATATTCAACGTTTGCAGATTGATAAGAGGGTGTTAATTAATAGAGGAGGGTAAAATTTATAAATAGGACGATATTTGTAAGGTCTATATAAGTAGTTGTCCTCAAATATTCATAATCATTGCTTACTCGCTTTCAATTGATAAACAAAATGTTTCTTATATGAACAGTATAAAAAAATTGTTAACAATAATGATTGTTACTTCTTCCTAACATCAAGCAGACATCAACCCTACATATACTATCTTGCCATAGACTTTTAAGTTTGTATTTTGAAAGATTAAATAACACTGATTTATTCATGAATAAGATAAAATATTCTTTCTATGGGATGTTATAGACTTAATTCACAATCACATACGTTTTATTAGGATATTTGTGCTATGAAAAATAATATAAAGCTTTTATTTCAAAATAAATCATTTCATGTTATACTATATTTAAAACTAAACCTCCTTCTGTAGCTCAGAGAAAGTGAACCTGCACCACACCGCATTAACATCACTTTATTCGGTTATCACCAATAAGAAAGCCAGACTAGGTCAATATAAAAGAACTAGGATAGAGGACTATAAGTGCCAATGTCATGGCATCGCTTTATGATGCCCTTAATCTCATTGTCTAGTTGAATGATCCCAATAGCCTTAAATAGGGAATGCCCCTCTTTTTCATTACTGAATAGTTTTCTTTTGCGTCTTGGTCTTGGCTAAGCTGTGAAATTAAATGGCTATAGAGTTGAAGTAAGGATTGAGGTTTAGTTAAGTGGAAAGTCTAACTACAAAATAAAGTGAGATTTGGTCAGTCGGAGGAACTCAAGACGAGGATCTACATATTAAACACAAATACATAAAAATTCGAACCAAACACGGTAAATTTCTAGACACAAAGCAGTGTTAGACGTCTTCTTTAGTTTTAAGACGCGCAATTTGACCCATATTAGACCTAATTACTGAAGACCCTTACTAATACATTGCGTCATATGTCTTATGTAGCCTCATGACATATCTCCATTAGTGACAAAACATACTGTGATGCCTTGGCGATAATAAAGTATTATTAATTTAGCTATTTTTTTAAATCTAATGGCAATTCGACAGGCAAAACATAGTTTATAGTGAGGAAATGATAGTGATGCATTCTCATTCAGTCTTATTAAGTGTAACGTTGCTTTAGTGATATTTTATTGTTTTGTGTTATACTTTTTTGTTTACTAAACGTAATATGCTGATCATAATATGCTATTTAGTGAAAACGTAGTTTGATTCACAAATGATTATTTATCACAGCTTATCATTCGTTTAGAATAACAATGATTACATATGTTTTTTCCTGTTAGGCCATAGTTAATTTATATAATATAGCATATAATATGCTATATGATATATAATTCTATAATTTAATATATAATTTATATAATATAGCATATAATATAGCATAATATTATATTTTATTAGAATTATGTTTCGTTATGAGTCACGACGCGTTGAGTTTTGTTTCTGTCTATTCAGGCGATATAACTATTCATTTCTTACATCTCGACAAATGAAATGCACAACCAAAAACAATTGATGTTTGTTTTGATGCTGGTTTTAAAGTCATCGTTTTTACACAATTACCCTACGACAATGCATGATAAATACTAATCAGCATTTGCTTTCGATATTTCAATCATTAAATATTTCAACCATTGAATAGCATCAAATATTGTAACATATTTATTTTAACAATTCGTGAAATTATAAATAGAACATAATATTATCATCGTTTTATTTATTCGGTTCATTGTTCCCGCAGTCAATGTCATAATATGAAAGGAAAACTAATAAGTCATCATGTGGCAGCTTTAACGTCCTCATCACATCTGTTTGTCTACAACACGTCCCTGATACTCCTATCCAGTTTCTTGAACAATGCTATATGTATTAGTACCAACTTAATGACATTACATGTCAATCAAGATATAAGGGATTTCATATGACATCGGTTTTATAAGTAGGATGAAAAGTTATGTATACTTAATTCAATCATTAGTGAGTAATAACAACTATTTCATTTCCAAACAATGGCAGTTATTACAAACATCAAACCAATCAATTTAAAACCAGTTTATTGACAGTATTTTTTTCACAATGATTTCAATAGTTTTATAGTATATATTCTTGTCTCTGTTATACAATGATACACAAATTTAACTGGTAATCTTCATAAACTCATGTTGTTGCATGCATCCCGTTGAAAAAATACATTTCATTACATTGCAAAAAGGGTTTGTCAAGGGTATCCGTTCACCCTATGAACCCTTCTTTATTACAAATGCAAATACGTGTTTAATTATAAGGGCAATATTTATGACAAAATTAGTGCAATTATAGAGATGCATGAATAATGGATGCGAGCTGTAACAGTTTATATTGTGCATCGTGTTGAATACAATGAAACTATAGCATTTCATTGATATTATTGATCCGATATGCTATGATTGACTATGAACTGACATGGGTATTTTGACGCTAAGCCAGTAATTGTCTTTTACATTCATGGAACCGAATATATTAGTAATTCATTAGTCTAATTACTAATCTATATATGTGTCAATTTATTTCTAAAGGTCTTGAAGTATATTAATCTTACAACCTGTGTTTAGTAAAATGATAATACTATGGACTACCTCTACACACAGTGTCGCCTTAGAACTACTAAATTTATTGTACTACTTTTTACGTATATGTATATGTGTCAATTTATATCTAAGGACAGTGACTTACAGTTTCGTCTTATTATTTCTAACATATAATATATATATTAGTTAGCAAAAGTCAATGTATATTTTTTTGTTCATGGGTAAAGCAATAAAGCATCACTCATTATTATATATTTGAGTTTTAACATATAATATATATATTAGTTAGCAAAAGTCAATGTATATTTTTTTTTCATGGGTAAAGCAATAAAGCATCACTCATTATTATATATTTGAGTTTTTCTCACACCTACTATTGTGGTACTAGAGTCCCATGCTTCAGTTTGACGTCATACATATGCATTGAATGTGATGAAAATCAACATGATACACAACACCTTGCCTAGATCGTTTGTAATTCACAACTCGTCAGTCAATGCAATAGATGGAAGCGTTGATATATACTGCGTCTTTATTTGTATACTATTTGTATTTGTCTTTATTGTTGATTGATTTTTTTCTAATCAATTGACTCTGGTTTTAACTTTTTCTCTTAGGGCTCTACATTTAATATGAAGATCATATTTTATATTTCTAAACGAGACACTATGATACAAATAATCCACTAAAATATATCCCATTAAACAATATGTTCTAGTCTATGATTCAAAAAGATTTTATTTTAAAGTGAATGTGATAATATCAAGAATACCACACATGCCATGCGTTTGGTCAATCATAACATATGATTGAAATGCTCATCCGACGCAAACTGATTGTATGCATAATTGAGTTGCGACAGTAAAACATGTATATCAACAAAAAATAAAGCTTCAAATATAACAAATGTATTGAAGCATCGAAAGTGCTTTTTCATTTTCTTTACATTCACAGCTGTGACTATATGACGGTGTAAATGGTCATTTACAATTCATGTTCTGGTAAATCATTATGACAATACGGATTTGTATTTATGAATATCACATCATAGTCACAGCATTATTTTATACATATATGATTTGTCAACGTCATGTCATTGTCGCTACATGTATAAGCATCGAATATTTAGAATAAATTGTAATGAGGAACCTTTATTCAGAGACATTATTTATATATATATTTGGACTTTTTGTTCTTATTCTGACGACCCTGACGGCTCTGACACATATGTCGGTCCTGTAACATATATCAGATAATATTTTCGGAAGTGTGATTCATATTTTACTTTTTTGACTGAACTACTGCAAACGCGCAATGAGCAGCTTAGTCGTATTCATACATTGCATATTGCTAGTCGTGTCCACCTCTCATCAGTATTCCTGTAAGTCACCTTCTGTCATTATAATTGATTCATAATCAAACATGTCTTATCAATATATCATTGTAAATCATATAATTGTTTATCTGCTTGTATATTTCATGCAGTTGATATATCATCGATTCACTTATAAAATGACACTGAATTAAAAAATGATGACATGACATCGGTTGTTTTCAATGAACATATAATTACATGTAACATATATTCGTTTTCAAATAATCTACTTGCGCATGATAAACCATTGTCTCTAAACATAAAGCAAGTACCTTTCAAAGGTTACGCCCCTGTAAAAAAGGCATCATGCAACATGTGTTAAAACGATTGTTAGTTTTCTTTTGTCTAATCATTTCTTGAAAAAAAAGGTCACAGGTTTACGGCTTAAAGCTAAAGTACAGTTAATTAACCACGTATATATCGGGTTTCATCTCTAGATACTCATCTCAAGCCCGGATAAGCACCAATGCAAAATCGCAACGCAAAACTATAATGAGCGTATTGCAAACACGCAACGTGTATTGTGTGTATGACTTTGAAGTTAATTGTGTCATACGCTTAATGATTTATCAGTGTTGGGCTATAAAGGAAATATCGCACTACAACTTGATATTAAGATTTTTGCAAGAACCATTACTGCTATCAATGTTAAGTGATTATATGATATGTTTAAGAGTAATGGGGAAACACAACCAACACCTGAATTAATAATTCAACTAATATGACAATGCATAAATTGCATAAGTCCTATAGATTATACATATTATTTTGTTTATCATCAAATTGGTACACCATGTGACACAACTTATAAAACAATATTGTGGACCAACATACATAATGCGCTGTGAGAACATTTTTCTAATTGGTTTTGAATAAGAGTTTATGTACATTTAATACAAGAGGGATATATCCGATACATCCCTTAAATGCTCAAAACATCAGTTTGTACCGAACGAACATCAATTGATAACATAAGCGCCGTCATTTACAGGCGACAGAACACGTCAATTGCCCAAAATAGAGTAATATAAAAAAATAAGGAGACCATAAGTACCAAAGTCATGCCATCGCCTTTTGATTCTTGTTATCACATTATCTTATTGACTAATCTAAACTGCTTTAAATAGGGGGCTGTTCTTCTTTAACGATGGCCTTTTTATTTTCATCAGGGTATTAAGACACCCTCAACGTATTAAGACACCCTCAACGTATTTATGTTATAATAAATTATAACCGAATCGGTAGAACTACATTTTTACCCGTTCTTTTTCCTTTACTACTCATGGTAACACTATACATATTTGTCTTCAACAATCATGACCCTGGGAAAAATATCCCTCTTATGGGCATATGTTACATGTATCTAGTTACTCGGACAGTGCTACATTAATTAGTATCACGTAATTGCCTTTACACGTCAAGTTATGAGACGGATTTCACAGGACATTGTGGTTTATTGACAGGGTTATTTTACGGGGCAACCAAATACTTGTTTGAAATATTTCCAATAACACGATATGTCACATGGCTTTAAGTATAAAATCGACGTTTTACAAAATAAACATATCATATACTTCACTTTGCTGTTAAAATTTGCATGTGGTAAAATATGTACAGGTTTATGTGTTAAAATGATAAGGCTCATACACATGTATAACATATGTATATTATCACTTAAAACCATAGAACTTAGCGATACTAAAAAATATCGCTTTATGACAATATTAGCCATTCATGTATACTCTTATTGTAAGCTCTTGTTACGATATGTAGTTATATATGTAGCAAGAGTTTAATGAAAATGTATACTTATTCTAAACATATGGACGGATGCAAAATAAATAATTCAGCACACACAGTTAGCTATCTTAATATGCCGAGCATACGTATTGTAATATACATTTACCTTAAGGTATAATCTATATATTAAATCCTATTATCCATGTTGTTGTTTTCTTTAGTATTACTTTCTAATATATGTTATTGTTTTTTTTTTAACCTTTTTTCTGGCTTCCAGTATTTAATCCATATTTTCCTTACTGAGGTAATGTGTAATCTATATTCTTAACTTTATTATTCACTTGTTGACGTTACATCTATTTCTGTTGATAAATTTGCATTTTTGCTTATCCCAATATTCCTTCTGTCATTTTTTTGCGATTTATCGTTTTTCCTCACAGTATTTAATTCATATTTGCCATGCACTCAAGTTAACTGATCAGTTAACACGCGTAATGTATTGCATAGTAAGCATCAATGCTGGAGTTAAAGGCACCAAGGAAAATAACCTTGGCGATACCTATAAAGCTGAGTGTATCAATGGGGATTATTGCATGAAGGCACAACAACGTAAAACTACTCAGTTACTTTACTGATCATGGAATCACATTCAAGTGGATATATTGTTTGGATCTTTATAAAGATTTGGTATGTAAACAAATAGAACTCATTATCTAATTTTATAAATAAATTACATTTTCAAGTGATTTTTTATCGTGATGTATAAGAATATGTTTCACTTGAACATTGATTGCATTTAGTGCATTTAGTGTTTTCAACGGTTTGATATGTGTTATAATATTATGTGTGTTTTATGAACGGTTTGACCTATGTCTCAATACTACCGCACATTTTCTGAACACATATGTGCGCTTTATCCTGATCCGTGACAATGACAGTATGTTGGGTAAAGTCATAAGAATGATTTTTTGCATTGTATCCAATGTAATAGCTGCGGAAATACAGGACGGAGCGCGCTTGTTCAAGGGTATTGGTTTACCTAATGAACCCTTCTTTATTGCAAACACAAATACGTGTTAAATTATAAGGGCAATATTTATGACAAAATGAGTGCAATTACAGAGGTGCATGAATAATGTATTGGGCTTTAACAGATTATGTATTGCATCGATTTGTATGCAATAACTGTGTATTATTACATGAATATTATTGGTCCAATAAGCTATGATTGATTGACTGTTGCAAATTTGTCACTTGATGCCAATGTCATTGTGTTGTCTTTTCTATGTTTGGACCCAATATAAACCATATCATTAATAACTCTTCTAATTATGGATATGTATATAATGTCATTGAATAGAATAGCAATGTAAGACAATGTACGACTATTTCTACATTAAAAATATAATAAACTGGTGTGTCTCATATACGATCTTAGTTTTATTTCATCACTTCATACTCATTCACATATGTTACAAATCATACAAATTCGTTATAATATATTGTTCTTTAAGCATTACACTTGCATCAATCTGTTAATGGAATCTTTCAAAGATATCACTTTGATAAAAAAAAGTTTGAGTATGTTATCTAGTAAGCCTAAGTCTTATTTCTCAAACATACTTTTAGTAAAAATCTAATAAATTTCTGATTTCAATAAAACGGTTAAACGGTTTTCCTCCTCAATTCATACAAGACTGCTCCTGTGCATTATCATTCTAAGACATTTTTTTTACATATATGTGTAAACCTGTTGATTCAACGACATACGTGGATCCATTTTTCTTTAAGATTTATCAAATTGACACATTACAATGCACTAAATACTACGATATATTTCAAATAAGAGAAAGAAAAAAATGTTTCTTAGGGATGTGGAGGTGGTTATGTATGTACAAGCCAAATGAAGTTTCAAAGGGGGCTTCTAGGTTTTAGCATACGCATACATTGCTCTATGCGAGAGCATGTAAGTATATTCACAAATCCGATATGTTCAATATAGAATCAAAGCATTTCAATAATTTATATGATGATTTGTTTTAACTAGCATGCCTGTTTGATATTTGATCACTGATGGGAACGGTTTTTTAATAAAATCAACACAATTGGTGTTGCGATGATATTTATTTTTTTATTACAGTAGGTGTAGGCTACACATACTTTTAATTTGGAGCTATTAATAAAGGAACACTGATATTGATAGTTAAGACATAACTTTGCTGTGTCATGCTTAACTAAAATATGGAGGTTGTCACAAATGATCCTTTTGACTCAGTGTATTGTTTAAAAGAATATCTCAAATGTAATTTTGAAATTGGTTATACAACATGACGTCTGGCTATGGTCCATTGCAAAGATCTATGTTAATTATAATGTTTTCATATTTGTTAATAGTGTTCAATGCTTGAAAGTTTTAATTTGGCTTTATTGTAATGATTCATATCACTATCATATCAATAATAACATGTGTTAATAGAAAATAAAGCAATCCATTCAATCCACCTGTTTTATAATTATATATCATTTATAAATTTATATCAAAGTGTATATCATTTATAAATTTATATCAAATTTTATTAGATATTTACATTGTTTTATTTCGTCTAATTTTATTTTACGTTGCTTACATATTGCTTGTAGAGACAAATATATATATATCGAAATGCTTATCAAATGTTTTTTTTTTTCAAAATAAGTAAAGAAACGTGTTATCTGCAAAGAGGACCAGCTTGAGGTGTGCACCTATTTACCTAATAAAACCTTGTCGTTTTCCACTTAGTCTCCATCGCACAATTAATTGCTTTCCAGTTAGCACAACATTACACAATATATTAATAGCCGTTTTGCTCTTTTGCCTTTTTGATTAGATAAATGTTTTATTCTATAGGTTTTACTTAGCAGTAAATTGCAAATGACACATCGTTTGTCATTTCTAATTAGACACAACGGGGTTTACTTTTTAAAGAAGAAACAGTGAACAAATTGTTTAGACTGAAATGGCTTTTAACAATATATCACGCGACTCCGTTTATTATTTTCGTTTTAGTTTAGACCTATAGCAGATATTCTTGTTTATTCTTATATGTTGTGAGTTTTATCACATTTTGTTATACATCACATATGTGAGAATTATGTATTACAGATTTTTGTCATTTAGGAATCCGCCCATACCTTTATTTTAAAAGAAAAATCAAACTTATTTTGAAATAAGTATAATTGTATTTATAGTTATTTTCGAATATCATTTAAGTATAAAAGTATGTCACGCCTGCATGCAACAAAGTAGAAAATATGTTTCCTAGATATTTAGTGGCCACAACTTACTTGGTTTACCCCCACTCTGTCTTATATACACGAATATAATACGTCACAGTACCAGTATTTCTGATGTTTGTCCTTTCGAATAAGAGTGGTCTTCAGGCTCGCAAATATCGCTCAACTTTTGGTCACATAATGTACGGTAAATGCGCTTAGGGAACAGGGCGATTTGGGACTAGAGGACAAGTATATACGATGATGGCAAATTCAGTAATGTCATTAGGACAAATTAGGCACTCTTTGAATGGCTATTGTCATAAGCAGAGTTACAAATGCGATTTACTTGTGATGCTATGTTACTGAACAGTATGTCATATTTCAATACAATATGTGTTGTTGCGGTAAGAATTTGGATTAATCGCATATATACGGATAATTAAGCAGACGTTCAACCCACAATGAAATCAATGGTGATAAAACTATCAATAGAACCAGAACAATATTTAAATATCTTATATTTCAGAAAGCATAATGAAATTATCAGACCGCACAAGTAATTGTAGCTCAAAAAAGTATAATTGCAGCATTCTTATAAATATTATATGAATATATGATTAAATGCAATTACATACCGTTAGGGATAATTGTACAAAACTCGGTTATGTTTTTCAGATGTACCGAGTTTTCGGTCAACATACACGCTCGGATCGTTTGACAGTGTGTTGTCTGTCACGGTTTTATACTGTTTTTGCATAAAAGATGTGTTGCTTTCGTGTAAATGAAATGCCAGTAAGACCCACCAGCTCATTGACATTCAGTGTGACGTGTTTGTCGTGCAATAAACAAAATAGGCAAATCAGCATTATTTTGTAACAGGGGAGGTTCTAACTGCATTTGTCATTGTGCTGTAATTTATTTTTTATTTTAAATAATATGTTATTGGCAGCGTTCTACATAGTTTCCTCAACCTGCCTCACATTATATTTGCCCCTAGCAATCATGACCCTGAGAAATATATCCGAGCTCAAGGCACCTGTTGTCCTATTTGGTTTCTCGGATGGTGCCACATTAATTAGTATTGAGTGTCTGCCTTGACGACAAGCAATGGCGCAGATTTGGCGGTAGATTAGAATGATGGAAACGGTGACTCGTCTAGCCAAAAAAGGTGTTATTGAAAAAAAACAGTGGTTGTGTGGTTTTTAAATCCCTTTTGTGGTGACGTCATATACACGAATAAGAACAGTTTATACGATGACACACAAATTGCACAGAAACGGAACCTGTTGTTGGTGGTTACAATAATAAACGCGTGATTTAAGAAATGGGCAATCTTAATAACATAATGATTGCAGTATTTTGTGGTTATGAAAAATGTATAGGATTATACATGTACGATAGCTTATACCAATGTCACACCTTTTGTATATTTTCCCATTGGCAATCGATAGTATGCTACACATGTAACGATATCATGTTTGATGATTTAAGGGCAGTTTGAGTATTGTGGTACTACTGCTCCCCTTCTCAATTGTAGTGTGTCAAAACTTAAGTCCAAATGCTACTGCTCCTTTAGTCATCAAATTGCGATAAATTTGATTAGGGATCAAGGTACATTATGGTCAAATATAGAAACATTGATGGTATATCGGGTATTTTCATAAGCACAAATTATGCACAGTTTGAACGGCTATGGTCAAAACGTAATGCTTTCAAATTACCGATACAAGTAACAATCGCTGAGTACATTGCAGTGCGTCTATTGTTGGTCTCTGTATGGATCATTTTGTAGTTATGGTCAATCTGGTCATTAAGTGTTAATCTATGATATATGCCTTTTACATTAGAGCGGGCGTTCAACCACCTTTGAATAAATATGTACATCACAACTTTGACTCGCATATGTTTTTCTTTAAATAAAACAAATCTTCCATAGTTGAAATAAAAAATGCCTATGCGCCATAAATTGCTTAAAAAAATGCTTAAACATAAATAACTTTAAAAAATGCATAAGTTGATCTTCAAAACCCTTCAATAAACCCTCTTCAATAATAACACAGAGAAATGTAAGAGTCACCATATTAGTATACGAACATGAATTTGTAAAACATTACATGTTAATGAACTCGGTAAAAAAAATGTTTTGACAATACATCATATCACATTGCGAAAACACAGCTATCTCGCGTCGGCATGTTACAAACTACAGATTGGCTGATTCATAAAAGCTAACAAGTCGCGCTTTGGTTCATAAAACTCAATCGCTATGGGGTCACATCATAATTGAATATCGCATAAACTGTGACTGAATTGTTTATGTTTTACTACCGCTTATGCATTGAAATATGAAGTTATAACGTATAAGGTGATATTTGGTTCATTGTTACCTGTAATGTATGTAGTTAGGTTCATAAGAAACTGTAACACTATTTTCTGAAATAGGACTATATTTTCTTTTAATGTTACACTAAGCATGATCAAAAGAAATATTTATTAAAACAACCCTGTCTTCGCCTACTAAGGTTTAAATATAAAACCCTTCGATAAGATGCAGAAGTCACTTTTATACACACTGTGTATTAGACTAAATCTTGTTATTATTTTCTAGTAGGCTAATTCAAACCAAACATCGATGAGGAATTAAATAAGCATCGATTAAAACACAGAGCATCCTTTAGAAAGCATATATGTTGTTTTAAAATAGATTGGGTGTATATATCTATACCAAACTTGGAAAAGTATTTGGCGTAACTGCCATAACTAAACCTTTATGTTTGTAAGTACAGTTACGTAAACTTAGCTTTCAGTCCTTTTACAGCTTTGTTCAAATAAAATGCGCATTATATGAATTCCATATTAAACCTAATCACCTTTGTATCCCCCTTTCTTTGGCATTAAATGTTATAACATTACACGCATAAAGACACGACTAAGTATGCGTAATGTTGCACTAAAATGATGAATTATTGATACGGATGTCAAACATCAACATTTGGTTGGTCCCTAATAACACCCCTAATGGCACAGTATATGTGATGTTTTGAGTAAAGCAATTGAGGTTTTAGACTTGTCTGTTTTCTTACGGGTTGTGAAATACCCGAAACATACAGGACTGAAATATTGTCATGAAACACCCGTTTTTTGCATTTTGTTTAACCATACTGATATATGAAATATGAACGTATACGCGTCATAAATGTATGTTTATTGTCTCAATCTCCTCTTGTTTAGAAAAAAAATGATGAGTGATGTATTCAGAATATACCATAATGTAACCAATTACATTCTCAGAAATGTCACTCTACATATGATATATTGATAATATCGTATATAGGTATCTGACCGGAGATCACTATGAATATTGTATATTGCAACTTCAAAATTGTATACTTTCGTATAACATATTGTCTATAAGAACCATGGCAAATTCCCTATTCTAGGCACCTGTTACTCGTATCTAGTTTCTCTAAGGATGAATCATCAATCAAATTTACATTGATGGTGTAACACGTAAACCGGGCGACAGTTCTTTACAAGATATTGGATTGTATGTGTGCTAAAGTTTAGATGTTAAGAACACATTTTTTACCAAAATGTCGTATGCAGTTCAATCATACTTAAATATGGCTATTTAAGTACACGCATCAGTGAAGCATAAACATTTTTCATTGCGGTTTTAGACTTTTGAGCAGAACTTGTTTTTGGATTGTACAATTACCCCCTAATCAGACGTGTTTAAAGTATTTGCATGAACTACCCATTATTGCATGATGTTTAATCATACTTATATAGGGTTATAAAAGTGTACGCA
Source organism: Hydroides elegans (assembly GCA_001703475.1). NCBI lineage: Eukaryota > Metazoa > Annelida > Polychaeta > Sabellida > Serpulidae > Hydroides > Hydroides elegans. The sequence goes on along the minus strand of LQRL01181093.1, from coordinate 24,036 downwards.
TTAAAACCTGTTACTCGTATCTGGTTTCAATAAGGATGCAACATCAATTAGTTTCACGTAAACCAGGGATACGGCACGTTATAAGATATTTGATTTTCTATGTTGGATTTGAATAAAAAATTTTTTCCAAAATAACGTGTTAAATTTAGACAGCACGACTTTGTCCCCATGAATTCA
>LQRL01181083.1:6337-16419 GCA_001703475.1 Hydroides elegans | reverse complement strand
ACCGATCAACGTAAAACCTTTTGGAATAGATTATATATATATTGAAGATGTACACCTCCCCTTGTGACCGACTTAGCTCTTCCGGTTTGCCCCCGGGGGTAATAGAAAATGGCCCCACACAACATTTCAATGATTTTTCTTAGTTTTGTGTAATAAACACGTCCAAGGGGGTTCAACCGATCAACGTAAAACATTTTGGAAAAAAAATTATATCTATATTCAAGATGTACTCCTACCCTTATTGACCGACCTAGCTCTTCCGGTTTGCCCCCGGGGGTCAAGGAAAATGTCTCGAATATCGCGAAATTTCTCGAAAGCCAAACCGAAATGGCACTTCAACTTTTTTGAGTAGGAAGTTATATAGATTGTTCATCGTTGTATAGTATGATGGTATACACACCCGACATCCGGTTCGGCGCTCAATTTCTCTAAAGCCAAACCATAACACCGCGTCAACGTTTTTGAGTTGGAACTTATATCGATGGTTCATCGTTTTATAGTATGATAGTATACACACCCGACATCCGGTTCGGCGCTCGATAAATGTCTCGAATATCGCGAAATTTCTCGAAAGCCAAACCGTAACGCCGCGTCAACGTTTTTGAGTCGGAACTTATATAGAAAGTTCATCGTTGAATAGTATGTATGATGGTATACACACCCAACATCCGGTTCGGCGCTCGATAAATGTCTCGAATACCGCGAAATTTCTCAAAAGCCAAACCGTAACGCCGCGTCAACGTTTTTGAGTCGGAAGTTATATAGATGGTTCATCGTTGTATAGTATGATGGTATACACACCCGACATCTGGTTCGGCGCTCGATGAATGTCTCGAATATCGCGATAACAATATTAATAGTATATATATTTTCGGGCTATTATATTTTAAACTCGTATAAAAAGTAGTACAATGTACTTTATCATCACTGATTTATGCCGAGCGGGCCATACGTGTTCCAACTGACACGTTTCTAGTTTAAAATAAAGTATCAGTTGATTAAGGCCAGTTTCAACTTCGATCTGAAAATCCCGAAAAAAATCCAAAATCCCGCAGTTGTTTTAGTAAGGTGCGGAAATTCCAGTACTTTTTCGAATTTTTAGATACAGCCCTGCATCTACAGCTTTTAATTTGTAAAAGTGAACAGTGAAAGAATATATTTTAATATGTTTAAACCTTAAAGTTTCAGTTTGAAAATAAGCAAAAAACGTCCTGGAAATCAATTATCATCCAAGAAAGTCCTGGATTATGCGCAAAAAGTTTAAGAAACGAATTTTGCGCTCGCGCCTTCGGCGCTCGCAAATATATCAAGGGTTCAGGAGAATGTTTTGCATAGGTTGGGGGCTTTGCATCTCTGATGCCTATGTTTCAAGTTAATGGTCCGGAGGGCAAGTTGAAATCAGGCTTTAGCGCCAACTTTATATCCATCTTGAAATACAAGGTATTTCTACATCTTTATGATAAATTGATTTTCGCTTGCGCCTCCGCGCGCTCGCATCCTTTCACAATATAGTTGAACAATTACAATGTGTTATTATAAAAGTAATGAAAGTATAAAATGTCTTTAAGATAAAAAAAAATAAAATTATCCACATCATTTCATTACTTTTCACTATAAAAAACTGGAAATTAATCCATGAAAATAGTGTACGCACCCTGACAAATTAAGTCATGAAACACTGCAAAAAATTATTTTTATGTTAAGTCCCAAACCAGTGTACTTGCATAATTGGGTTGATTTGGTGATACTTTATTTATACTTTATTTCGGTCGAAAGAATACTTTATTTATAAAGTATTGGTACTTTATTTTGACTTTTTTTCGAGTGGCAGCACTGTTTATGTGTTTGGTTCCCTTTTGTGATATTAAAGAAAAGCGTGATTTCCACGATAAAATTTAAAGGATCACACATTTTACCAAAAATTAACTACATTCAATATTTTTTCCCTTCCCAAAATACAGCCCCTCACCATCGGCGAAAATCACCGCCTGAACGTCGAGGAGAAGAAGCAGCGCTCGGAACAGACCGCTCGGCCCGGCAGCGGATCGCGCGGACCCCGTGGCGGTATGGGCGGATCACGTGGTGGTATGGGTGGTCGCGACGGTCCCCCACGAAGCGATCGCGGTGGCGGACGCGGCGGTATGGGAGGCGGCCCACGGCGCGACGATCGAGATCGCGGTTCCGATGGTCATATGCGGGGGTCGGGTTCTGAGCGCGGTGGACGTGGTGGAGGCGGCGGTGGCGGTTATGGCGGGCCGCCAAGGCGTTAGCAAACATACGTACTACTTAGGTGCTTTTTATATTAAATTAAAACAAATTTGGAAAAGGACATGATAAAAAGTTATATATTATTTAGCGTATATATAAGTAATATTATGTTATGATGAGGACACACAACAAATGTTCATTCGAAAGATTATGTGAAAACAAATTTCTCTTATGACTAAGGACTCACTTCAACAGTTTTTGTGTGTGTGAAGTCTTAGGTGGAAATTATACACATCGTACAAGTCATCACATCATGTTTGTTTGAGTATACTGTGACTGGGTGTTAATTAGAAAAAAAAATGTGAGAAGCAACCAGTTGCGCATATCAACATGCATGAGAAACTACAGAGACCGAATTAAACACACAAAGACTTCATCATGATTATGACCTTGACAACTTGAATGCGTTATTGAGAAAGTTATCGGCGACTTTCTCACCCTTGTATATATTATATGAAAGGAAAAAAGAAAAACTGACAAATGGCCCCCCACATTTCCCCCCGTCTTCGGACATAACTATTTTCTCCCGAATGTACATATAACCTTCTCTTTTGTGTAATGGTATCTCGCGCTCTTAAAGTTATCTTATAGAGCATCACTTTGTAGTGGTTGAGTGGATATGATAGTTCTAGAAGACTGAAATAAATATGTTTAACCAACATCTAAGGCGAAAAAAAAGTAATTTGTATTTGTTCAACTTTATAAACCAACATTTGTAATAATGTGATTTGGTAAAAAGTGAAAGGGAAAAGTTGTTCTGTGAAAAAAATAATCATGTGATTTGTACCAAAATTTAAAGTGTTATTTTCAAATTACATTTGATTTAAGGCTGATTTATGATTTTTTTTCCTATAAACAAATTTATGTTTTTTTATGTCTGAAATGTATGGTGTATATGTAAGGACTTCAAGTAAAACTTGCAAACTTGTACTCTTATTGCTATTTATTTAGGATTTTCACAAACAAGTTATAACTGTGATTCCCCTTACTGAGAACGAATCTTTTGTGATTGTTTCTATAGATAGCATTGCAATGAAAATGCGAAAGCCCCCATTGTCAGTAAATTCAGTGAAATCAAAAATTTCGAAAAATTGATGACTTTTATGGCTTATGGTAGACATATTTAATCAATAAGTATTCTGGTGTTGCATTTTCGTAGAGTGTGATGTTTTATTTTATTGTTTGTACTTGTTTGTACAAGGTTTACTGCAAAAGTGATGACAGAAGTTTGTTACGTTGTAGGTGTTAGATTTGTTATAAACATGTGTGTGTGCCCCGTGTATTCTTTTTGTGGTAGCCGGTTTCCCCTCAGAATTCGATTCCATAGCTTTGAACTTTACAAAATAAGTAACATTTCTCAAATAGAAAGCACTCAAATTTGTTCTGTCACAACCTGTGGCGTTTATGTTTAAATAGTAATTAGTTTTAGCATTCTTGTCCTTTTGAAAATAGTGACTAAAATTTTTCCATAAATTGTCCTTGTAAACATCACAGTTGAGAATATCGTTTACCATTTGAAATTGTCGTAAAGCTCCATTACTGTTCAATGAGTAGTTTCATAAAATGTGTAAGTGGCGATAAGCCTTGGTATTACTATGGCGATATTGTGTAGTGATGTAGTGATTCTTTGGGAAAGATCTTTTGGAGAATGCATCTATATAATGTTCCAAATTCAAAATTATTATTATGCCATGTTATAGTAGTTTTGTCTAATCTATGGGAAAACATTTCCTAAATCAAGATATTACTTAAATATTGAAACAAAAGTATAAATGTTCGACTGAAATTCATGATTAAAACAAAATCGAAATGCGATTAAATTCCTGCTCAAATATGTGTTTTTCTGAAATTTCTAAGTTTATGTGGAGTTATTTGTACCAACTTACATACTTTTGACTTTGCAAAACTGGTCATTTACCTTAAACTTGTATGAAAATGTTATTTTATATTGAGCGACATGTGTTTCTTTTTGTTTCATTTCATATGCATAGCTTGTAAAATATTTATGTTTTTTGTACAATTTTGTACTAAAAGTGAAACAAGTGAAAAAACAAGGAAGATCAAAGATTTATGAATAGAATGTATGTGATGTCTGCTTTTCTAGTGTATTTGATGAGGGTTGATACGTGTTAAAAAAAGACGCCCAAGTGAAAATGTTATTGTGTCGTTGGTCTTATCAAGGGTCAATGTCGCAGCCTTAGTCTCTAGCCTAGGTTTGCAATGTTTGCAACAAAAGGGACCTGGTGAAATTGAGGCTTCAATGCTGCAATAGGCTGGAGCATCGTCTAGACTAAGGCTGTAACATTGACCCCTAGGGCCAATTTTTCAGCCTAGTTCTAGACTATATGTCAATGTTATATCAAACGGGAACCTTGTCTTAACTTAAGGCTGTGTAAATGGCCCCTATGCCCGATCATCTCGCAGCATCTCACACTAAGATTGCTAAGCCAAAGCATTTAGTGGTAACGACGTGGAAGTTTTCTCATACGTGGTGCGACCCTCGCCAAATATAATGTTTTGCATATTAAAAACACTTTCGATTTAGGAAGAATACGTTCTTCCAATGTTTAACATCTTTCGAGCATTACCGTCGATATAAGAACATCGTCTAATGATATTGTAACATGTTTATAACTGAAAGTCAAAGGGAATAAAAATTGAACACAAAGCTGACGGTAATATATGTTTGGAACACGTGTATTGCGATGTATAAAAAAAATAAAGAAAAATAAAAAAATTTAAAAAATCGTTATCATTAGACGACTGAATTGGCAATGTAAATTTGAAATTGTGATTGGCTTAGTTGATACAGGAGATTGACGAATGAGTATCTATGTGTTCATAAAAGACAGCTTAATTGAAACTTTCTTGTCGATAAGAGAACCAAGTTCTTTGGTCAGGAGTTATTTAGATGTGTGTTTTAGATAAACTGGCATTAAATGTATTCTTAATGTTGAAATGTTAATTCAAACAAACAAAAACATCGTTTATGAGACGTTACGATTTAGTTGAATAAATTAACATAAACTTAAAATCGATCAAAAACAACAGAATCGAAAAGTACTGTTTTGAGTGCCAGAGCGAAATTAAAAAAAAAAAATCGGCCGCTTTTGTTTTATATTATTCGAAATGTAAAAGATCTCATGCTATAGATATATCGCTTGGATTTGGTTTGTGGATTATGGTTCGACTCGTAAATGTATTTTTAAAAGGGTCTAAATTATTATATCTACTGTTCCAAAACTGCGGATATGCTTTTGTAATTTAATAAAATGTTACACTTTATAGTTCATTAAAAAATATTATTAATTTCAAGGCGTTGAGTGGATTTGACAGAATGGATGCATTGGTTTTTTAAAACAAGTTTTGTGTTCAGACCTGTGAAATATCATGCATTTTGTTTACAACTCATATTACATGTTTGTTGAAATGTACCCCAACTTGCGACAGCGGGAAAAAAGTATTTATTTGAACGTTATATACAAAAATCACGAAATATTGAATAACAAGAAATTGTTTTTGCCCACTCCCGTATTCCTGAAATTTCAGTCATTTTTGTTTTCTCAAAAGTGAATTATTCAACTATGGAAAGAAGTTAATTTTGTTTTCCATATTGTTCAATAAAACAAGTGTTAGAATTTAAAACTTAGTGATATGTTTTAAGTTTATGGACTTTTGTGAGATTTTGAAGCATATTATATATCAAATCTTCTACTTTGTAATATGAATAAAAAATAATTTCCCATTTTTGTATTTATTCGTCTTCAGAAATTTTGGCTAAGGATGAAATGGTAGCAATACACTCTTCAGACGACTATATCAGAGTGAGTTATACTAAAGAACAGAAGTACAACTGGACCAATCTTCAATAAGACATATAATGCAAATTGAATTTTATTCCTGCTTATTAGCACATCTGATAATACAAGCATTTATAAAGTTTCACTCAAGTATGATACATATCCGTAAAATACATATACGTATAACAATTAAACATTCGGGGGAAATAAGTAACATAAAATGGTATAGGCCCTATACCATTACTGCTTTGAATTTGTTTCTCTTGTTTACCTGCAAATAGTACTTGTATCAAAATATGATAAATACTCGCGTCAATTATCAATTATAATATTTCATCATGATTCATGAAATAAAAAGTTGTAATAACGGCTGAATCATTCAAATGCTACATATAATTAAATGTAATGGACAAAAAAAAAACATCAGGCGCGTTCGAGTTTCGTTTTTCAAAAATATTACATAACTTAGCTACACATGTACATCATAACACTGTTAAACAAGTTCAACAAAGAATTAAGTTAGATTAATAAACACACCCATAGAAGGCAAACTGCGTTAATATATAAAACCAAAGTTCAATGACTTCATTTATACAATTTTTCCCAACAAAAAAATACTTAATATAATATATTTAATACACGCCTTTGTACATTATAAACGAATAAAAATACTTGAGATTGACAACCTATCACAGAAAACAATCAAGTCACTTTAATGTACGGACGCATCTCAACAAAATGGGTGAACATATTTATTTTAAGATCATACGAAAGCGATAAATACACGTCGTATGGTTACTCGGTGAAAAGGGATTGGTGAGATTATTCAAGTATCCACCATTTTTGTCCCTGTCCCCCAATTCAAAATTTAACTGATTCATCATCAAATAAATTTTGTTTCGGGAAGCCAGAGCTTATTTCTAAATGGCCGAATTCACCTAAACGAAACATATTTCAAACATATTGATCCTCACGTTTTCGCGACTAAACGTTTTCAAAAATACCAAGAAATAACGTAATACTTGTTAGTTTACATAAACATAGCTTCCATTATACATTAAATAAACCCGATTTGGACGGAACCAATGAAGCACACAATGTGAATTGACAATTATAAATACAATTTATATGTAGTTAGATAATTCGGGTTCGAATCAAATTGGACGGATTTATGATATGACATACACAATCTGTGTATGTTTACGATAATATGGTCGACAAAATGTAGACGACTATGGACGGATATATAATGATCAGCTGCAATAAATATATTAAATGTTTCGAAATGTGCTCTTTGTAAAAAAAATAATAAAAAGAACAATTTTCACACGACAGTAGAATTCTAACATTCAGCTGAGAACACAGTATGCACCTGAAGCAATTTGCAGGCAACTTTCGAATAAATAGAATGGACGGGACTTGCAGTGAGCAATCGCTTAAACTTTTTTTATTGGATTGAGATTTTGATTTAAAGTTATTGAGGGATGTTTAAAACACGTTTCAAAAGAGTTTCACAGGCACTCAATGATGAAATTGTTCCCGTTAAATCCTACATTCCAAATGGAAAATGTATTGTTATTTAACTGAATGCCATTTATGGCAAAAAGCACTGCTATATATAAATACTTAATAGCGACAACAAATCTTATGCGAAAATGTATTTATCATCCTCCCCTTCCTGTGATTAGACAACTTTGCTTGCCATCAATTTATTTAGTTCTATATCCCATGTCCCCAATTATACATTATGGACCCCTCCATTATGGTAACAGGATTGCATTCATGTAGGCCTACATGCTTTTTATACTACCATGAGACATCGATGTCGAAAAATCACACATGGTATACGTGGTCAAATATCCCCTGCTCCACCCTTTTTATTTTGATCCCTCTCACTGCTCTATTTGATAATGTAGACATGCATTTTTAGTTATACATTTGCAGCACATCTTCTTATCAATGCGAGAATCAAGTCCTAAAATAGAGACACATTGATTATACAGGTTAGCCACCCCTCTTTATAAGTAAATGAAAATCCCTTATGCCCAGATGCCCTAATCATGCATTTCGGGCACCTTCCCCTCAACCACCTCCCAAAGATGCAAGAAACAAGTCCTCAATAGATAAAATTATATCTAAGTTATCCACCCTTTAAATCAATAAATACCACAAATCGATATTCCTCCCTAGTCATACATTTCTGGCACCTCTTCCTCCACTTCCTCGCCCATCTCCTCCTCGCCCTCGGGCGTATTATTATATCCATTTATTTGTCGACCCGGCTGGGCGTCCTTGATGGGCAGATCCAGGGCGCGATGGATCTGCTCGATGGTCTGCATGTTGACGTAGTAGGCCACGTTGACACGAGGCATACGGGAACGCAGGTCCTCGATCACGTTAAAGGCCTGTGGAAAAATTAATACATGTAATAAATATGTAATGAATATGTGACATTGATCCATTGGGTATTCAATGCAGTGGCTTCGCTCGATGGTCTGCATGTTGACGGAGTAGGCCACGTTGACACGGGGCATATGGGAACGCAGGTATTCAATGACGTTAAAGGCCCGTGGATATAAGGAAGATTAAAATATATGTGTTAATATGTGCAATTGATATTTTAGGCATACAAAGCGGTGGATCTGTTTGATGGTCTGCATGTTGACCTAATAGGCCACGTTAACCCGCGGTATACGGAAACGTAGGTCTTCGATCACGTTAAAGGCCTGTGTGTAGAGAGGAAATATAAACATATAATATAACTGAATGAAAACGAAAACTACAAGCACCTATCCAAATGAGCGATAATTCCGGTACACCAGTTTTAATACACCTGTTATTGACATTTGCTATTTCTATTTATTGAAACTACAAGATTATAGTTTTGTAGTTTTATCCAATATTAGGCTGTTTCTTTTTTCTGGTAGGGAGTTTCATGACCATTCAAACGAAACAAATATTGTTCATATTATAAAATCACAAATTTATCAAATTATAAATTATAGTTTAACGAAATACGTTTTTGCTTATATTTTGCTTAGCTTAAATTAAGAATGGACTATCATAGAATACGGATCATACCAGTTTGAAAAGAATCTGAGAGAGAAGAAGGCAAAAATGTTGATACTATAACTACTAACTTACTAACAAACTTAACAACGCCAAAGGGACTGCACAAGCCTCGTTTTGCTTCGCAAACCGTGACTAAAAACCGATAACTTCTTAACTTTGATTGTTTTAAACGCTAACTTATATACACACAATCACTCACAGCTTTCCATCTCTGCTTCAAGACTAAGTCCATGACGAGGTCGCCGCACTAGCAATAATATTTCATTTAACAATTTTGTATAATCTTTTTCTTTAAATCATTGTTACACAATACAAATAAAGAACTCTCACCGCTTGCCACTTTTGGAGATGTGATCGTATAAATGCTATATGGATAAATGCTACTTCATTCGTTAACGACATGGACCCTGCCAGTCTCAGAAATCTAGGAACCCCATAGCTAGCCGTTTTTTGGTTCCCAGCGATTGCTTGACGAGATACTCACAGCAAACAATTATCCCCAGGGGTCTAACTCCTGGTCTTTAATATACAAAAATGTATTGTTTTTTGTTAAAGTAAGCAAAGATACATAAGAAACTAACCGCTTGTCAATTCTGTTTCCTGGCAAAGTGCTCGATCAGAAAGCCGTTTGATTGACTCCACATACTTATATTGATTTATTTACTTTTACTTTTATTTCTAAATTTTCATATAAGTTAACTTAGCTATAAATTTACACTCACCGCTTGCCATTTCTGTTTCCTCGCAAAGTGCTCCACTAGGAAGCCGCACATATCACCCACGCGCACGGCCACGTCGATGTTGTTCTCTTCCAATAACACTTGGACTTGCTTGATGGCCTCCTCGGGGTTGTCCTCGTATACACTGTGTGGAAAGAATGATATATTTATGAAATTATTTTATATATGTACATATTATATGTTTAATGTGTGCATAGGCTGT
>LQRL01181048.1:3050-16652 GCA_001703475.1 Hydroides elegans | reverse complement strand
ATATCCTTCCCAAGATCGAGCCCTGTCATATACACTATATGCATATGCATCTCATAACTTTTGTGAACGCAAAATGATTCCATCCCCTTTCCATTACAATATAAAATCCATCCACCCACCTTTTCCTTCATGGTATTGCCGAGCAGCTTGACATTATTGAGGTCGACGGCGCCCTTGAGCCCCTTCTTGCCATCCTTCTTTTTCTTCTTCTTGCAGCAGCACTTCTTGCAGATGCAAATACAGCAGCAGAGTAGCAACAGACCGGCTACGATGGCGATAGCGATAATCGCCGGCATGGGTACTGTAAATGGAGTAATGTACGCATTTGAGTGAAATATTTTATTCATTGCACGATATATAGAATGAAAATACAACAGCAAAGAAGAAATAGACAGGCTACTTTGACAATAGTGATGATCGCCGGCATGGGTACTGTAAATGGAATAATTAATTGTGTTATATTTTAAGTATAACATGATTTATTAGTTATATCTAATCAATTGAATGATATAAAAAAATGAAAATACAACAGCAGAGTAGCAACAGACCGGCTACGATGGCGATTGCGATAATCGCCGGCATGGGTACTGTAAATGCAATAATGCAGGCGTTTATTGAGTGCAATATTCAAATTATTGCATTTTTTATTTTCATTTTTTAAATAGCTTATAATTCAAGTGCAAAAGCCTAGGAGTAATAATACAGCTACGATGGGGATAGTGATGATCGCCCGCATGGGTATTGTAAAAAGTGTAATGTACGCATTTGAGTGCATTATTAAATGATCTTAAATTTATTGCATGGCATTTAGTATATACAGCAGCACAATAGCAACGATCTGGCTACGATGGCGATAGCAATAATCATAGCATCGGTACTGTAAGTGGAATAATGAATTGTGTTATATTTTAATTATAACATGATTTATTAGTTATATCCAATTCATTGAATGATATAAAGAATGAAAATACAGCAGCAGAGTAGCAACAGGCCGGCTACAATGGCAATAGCGATGATCGCAGTCATGGATACTGTAAATAGTGTAATGCACGCGTTTGTGTTCAATATTCAGTTTATTGCATGATGGCAATATTGCAAATGCCCACATGGCTGTAACCAACTGCAAAGGACCAGCAATGGTGGCGATAACGACGATCGCCGGAATTTGTACTGTAAACGATTAAAGCGATTCTCACCTTATAATCCACTAACATATAATCCACTTAATACATTTATTTTATTTAAAATATTCCATGACTTTCAATGTGTATTCCTATATGTAGGCTTCTATCCTTTAAATCAAAGGAACTAAGGTGTCTCATTACATTGGTATATAATTTTGTTCTTTTACCTTATAAATGTTATAATTTGAAATATCAAATGCATTACGAATATATGTTTTTATTATTTTAAACCAAACAAAAAAGGTTGGTGTCCCATCGGTGATACAAACGATTCATTTTTTTTGTATTTTCCCAAAAGAGTTAATAAAACACCATATTTTCTTATGGGTACTTTTTTCAAATAGCATCATGTGAGGATTATATAGTAGAAACCAACGTGAATAAACATTCGATTATGCAACCTCAATAAAATTAGACCTTTTGTGAAATATTGAATAGATGCCCTTTCTTGAAGCATTATTATAAATGACACTTTTTGTTTTTGTTAATTTGTTCATAGAAAGAAAACTCTAATAAAAACCAGTTTGAGAATGTTCTTACGGGAAAGCCCTTGAATAATGAAATTCAATAATTATATCCCTAATTGTACGTATTTCTATGCTGTGATTCGCCTTTTAAAGGAAGCTTGATGAATATTATTATTTCCCATCACATACAATCAGGCCCCAAACATTATGAGATACCATTTTTACTTGGTTTTACCTATTTGTATATAATATTTGATCATAATTGGACATGTAGACGTGCTAATCAGCTTTTGAGTCACCCCAAATCAGTTTTTGGGTCACTTACTATTTGTCACAGAAGCAACATTTATAAACATTGTTTTACAAACACAAAACAATTAACACCTCAGTATGTTCGTGATTCATTTGTTACGTTAAAAAAGTATATTTCATGTTTTATCCTAGTGAAAATAGCGATTGACCCAAAAAGTGATTATGACTCAAAAACTGATTTCCCCTTCTACGCATGTAGAAAATATATTACCTTATGATCATTTACCGCAATAATTTCTTAGGATAAAACAAAATGAGAGTCCGAGTTAAATTGATTTGTTTCGTCGAAAGTTCGTTTGCTCATGACATTATAAAATGATAGCAGCTTTTATTCATATTAACCTTGATATTTTCTTTGCACATTTTCGAAAAGCAACATGTTGCTCCTTAAAAACCATATTGTGAATGAGCTGTTGGCATTTTTTTAATAACATGTAGTCCTTCGGCATCTTTGATACCGAGAAAATATGTTATCATGTTGACATATGACAACAAAGTATCATGTTTCTTGTGGATATATTATTTTGATCGCGTTGTATGTTCAAGAATGACTGAAAGTGTTTACAGGCGCGTTCACGCAAAAACAAAACTCGAAAATATTGCCAAAAATCCCGTTATTTGAGTGAAGAGAAGAGAAAAATTACTCTGATTATAGATTTCGGTTTACGAGCTTATATTTGCTGCCTTTTTTGTTTGCGTGAACGCGCCTTTATTATCGTTTTTTTATAAAAACAATAGTTTTTAATCTCGTTTTAGTCTGATAAACAACATTTTTATTCACAAATGCAGAAAAAAAATGAAGGCACATCGGATTAAGCAGTCGCACTAAAAACATTCGATACGTTGCTAACCAACCAATGTCGTGAAAGGAGGTTGAACGTTGATAGCGTACATATAGGTAGGCTAAGTGTAGCATAAAAACTGAACATATGTTACCAGTAAAAACAAATAATACTGAATGTAAGAAAATGTTTGCTTTGTGTCTTTTAACAAAGAATGCAAAACTAGTTGGAGATTGAACATATTAGCGCCGTCAAAGCAACGCATTGAAATCATACGTCACTAACCCACGTCACTTTCGAACATGACGTCCAAAGGACTCATTCGAAGCTTTCCGGGCGGGTTTTACGTCCAAACTTCGTACTAACATCTTTCTTACGCCCTTCTTTGTCTTAACGTTGTTACGACGTTGGCCCTATATCAACGAAGAACATAACGCCCGTAACCTTTTTATCAACCGAATTGTGAACGACTTTGCGACGTTGCTTGACATCTTGCCAAGTGGGCAAGGTCATAACATTTATTCTTAATCGTTGTTATACGTACTCTCCATGTGATAACCGCTTTTCAACACCGGATGACGTTATATCGTGTATGAAAGCTAATATATGAAACTAATATGGAACAATATATGTTTATCAGTTTACGGATCTTGCTGCTCATCGATACATCGGGTCATTGATCATCATTTTATAATATATTTATATTTCATTGGATATGTATACTTACATGTTGCTAAATCCATTGTGCCGCTTCAACGTCCTATTTCTCTCTTATATTGATGTAGTTTCTATAACATATGTTCCTATCCAAATTTAACAGCATTGTGAATAAGATTCCAAATGCTACAAATCGCTTTCTTGTTTATCCACCATGTTGAATGTCACGAAGAAAGAGTGTTATTTCTTTCTAAAAAGCCACCTTTCAAACGCAGAAATTGAATTATAAGCTTGCCGTTTATATCCCTTTTGTATCGACGTCAGTACAGTTTGAAGTTGAAAAGAAGCAAATCCTTTCAAGTGTTGTTATTTGGTGACGCGGTATAATTTAAGTGTTAAAGTGATAACAACTTGGCAATTAGAACTAAGTACATGGCATGGTAAATATTAATTGCATGTAAGTTTTTATAGTTCATGATACTAAAACGTAGAAATCGCTAAACTGGTATATCCGAACCTGAAGGATTTGTTTTACATATCAAATATATATTTTTTCTATTTTTCCTTCCTTGGTATTTGGTTGCGTTTCATACTTTCTTGATGCAATCGAAATGGTTACTTTTTTTTTAAATTATTCCAATAAAGCTATGTTTTCATATCAAATATCCCCTAAACAGCCAAATGATATAAAGTCAACTCAATTTTACTGAGAGGAATTTTCTGAGAAAACAGATGAATTTGAATTTGACAGTTTTCAATACAAAAATGCATCAACACCAGATTTTTTTCTAATTTATATATTATTTGTTGTAATTTTCCTGGTGTTGTGCAAGTAACTGTATTGGAATGTAGCTTATAATGGTCCACAATACCACTTATCCAATGGTGACACTTATACATGCCATTTACGCTCTTCAGAAAACATCAATTTCAAGCCATGTTATGTAGGCCTATAAATTGGGACCAGTTTGGTTTCAAACCCACACAAAATACTAAATAGATTGCCTTAAACATATATATGTATACTCTCAAGTGGAACATTATCTATACCCATTTACAATTATGCCATGCATTTGCATTGTAGTTGGAAAACGTAGTTATAATGATTATATAGAATTCTTATATAGACAAGCGCCATACTGGAGACCTCTTATGGGTTTATTGGTTTTACAATTAATTCCCAGTACACAGTGATTTGAGGAAGAAGTATACTCCTTGAACTTTAAACGGACTGTGATCTAATAGCAGCGTCGCTATATACATGGGACAGTAAAACGTCGTAATTATGTTATAAGGCGGAAGTAAAGCATCGCTGGCACGTCATGGCGACGGTAATATGACTGAAACAAAATATTGATTAACGTCCAATTACATTAAAATGTCAATAATTAGCGGCGTTCCGAGACATCTTATTGACTAAGTAATGTTTTACGAAATGGATTTTGATATATTGCAAACAGTTCACCATTTCGGTTGAATTTCGAGCGCAATTTTCATCATGGATGTCGGGAAAACGTCAGATCTATGTAGTGGCGTCACCTGACGTCCACAATAAAATGACGGTAAGCAAAGACGTTTTCATTGCAGCCAATATTAATGTTGCTGTCGCGAACGTTGGGCAACGTCGCGACAAACGTTGACCCGATCTTGGTACATATGAGGACTTAGGGAAAACTTTCGTACGGGCCCACATAAGTGCGTCCGGTTCACGTCACGCATAAAAAGCCACGTGGTACAGAGGACCCTCGCCAAGCGGGAGAGCACCGATAGGGGTAACACCGCTAGTTGTATAAATTAGTCCCCTAGTTTTATTCATATAATACAATTATATCCAGACCTTTATATGCTGATCCCAATGTAACTCAACTATAGTTAACCTTGAATTAATTTGACAATCTAGAGATTAGCACAATTTATCATGCATGAGTCAAACTAATATTAATCGAAGGTTTCCTTATCGATATACACCCACATAACATGTCTTGTTAAAATTTATGTTATAGAACTTTGATATAAATCATCAATAGTGAATTAAAATAGTACAAGCTCAAGCGAGAAAAAAAATCATAAAGTGCTATGTTGAAATTATATTATGTATGTATATTATGTCTCTATAGTAGGCCTACATGGCTATTTCAGCAATTTACACAGTGATGCATGAATTCTCTTAAATAAATTGTTATCCTGGCAATGAATATAATAACAACAGCATTTGAACATAGTGTTTTCAATATTTTCCAATCACATCTTAGTTGATTTTATAATCTATGTTTTATCCTAATACAACAGTCCATAAGTTCCAATTCAATATATATCTAAAGCAGCTACAGCTACATTTGTAACCTTTATTAACATTACTGCTATACTACTTTTAACCATATGTTTTCCTTTGCTTTTCCCACTTTAAGTCATAACTGCATTTCTGACAGTTATAAGAGATTAGTGCAAGCTGGTGCTTTATATTGATTTTTGTTGTTCATACTTGTCTATTTAATTCAAGCGAAACAGGCGATGATAGCTTTGAACTAATAAAAAACATGGGTCATGACGTATTGAAAGCTTAGTTTATATGTGTCTTACTTTGTAAAAAACATATTGAAAAACATAAGAGGATTTCAAATCGATTCATTGTGATATATGAAGGAAAGGTAATGCATACATTATTGTGAATCACTTCTCTGATCGTGATTCAGAGTTTTGTTGATATGTATAAGATTGTTTGTGTAAAACACATACAAAAAAAGTTTACCATGGATATGATATGATTATTCATGTTTTACACCATTTGATTGGGAGTGGCTACTGGATTCTATAGTCATAACATTAAACTGGTCACCATATACAATGAGGAACTGGTATACACAACACAGAGCAGCGTCGGGTATGGGCCAGGCATTTGAGAATGATACAAATGGATCCATAGAATTTATTATATTCGTTTTTACAATGTATGTCTCTAATTCTCATTTTATGGGTCATGTACTCTACCCCTTGTTAACATTTTTAAAGCTATACGATTTTTACATGCTAAATATACATGTTTATCCAATAGCTTGACTCGATACATACAATCATGTATTTGTAAAGCAAGCAAATATAGTTCTAATTGCTCGACCCCTCGCATATTTTGACATTCGTATAGAAATGGTTTTCATGGTAAGTGGCCGAAGGAACATGTGTAGATTAAATTGGGTTAACATGATTGGTTTGAATGGACAATTTAGTCCTTGTAAGTAAAAGTTTTATTAAGTCGACCAAAATTACCTTTAAAGTTCCGCGCATAAATAACTTTAAACCATATCCCTCCTCATTAGTTTTGTTAATGACTTGGGAAAAGGAAGCTCCTAGTTATATGCTTTTAAAAAATGTATGGTGATTTTCAGTAAATGACAAAATAGTTATGTATAAAAAACTTTTAATACATCTTACTCTAACTATAAATTAAATGTCCTTAGCCTACGATACTTAACTAAGATCTTACTATGTATAGCAGAGTATATAGCGATGTTTATGCAACATTTCTATAATTTGTTAACAAGATTATAACACTTTGGACTTTCAGATATAATTTTAATCAACATCATGTCCAAAAACACATCATAATTCAGGATTATAAGATACACACACACAAATATAAATAATTCACATGCAATCAAAATATACTCACATGGTAGTTTATCCAACTCTTCCCGTAGTTTATCCGCCGCTTTATTTGCCATGTCGCCCACAACGCTGGATTCTGGGGCTTCCGTTGCACCAGACTCTACGACCGCCTGGATTGTATAACATATAGGCGATTTGATAAATATTCGGGTAGAATCAGATTATGCCTTCATGTATCGATGTAGAAATAGTTTATAGCGTATTGTTTTAATTCGAACATTTCTAATTTACTTAATTTTATAGTAATAATATAAGACTCTTATATTGTGAATGAAATAAAAAACATACATAAATTTGAGTTATGGCACAGGGACCCCGTCAAAATATAGACCCTTTTTGTGAGTCGTACATCAAATATGCCCTCAAAAAAGAACAAGTCTTTTATTGTGTGGATATATAGGCACTAGTGGATTTTTCGTGGGATTGCTGCGAAATTCAATTAAAATTAACGAAAATACAGTCAATACAACTACATAAAAACATGTATATTGTTTAACATACCTGAGTGGCGACATCTTCGGCTCCCTCATCCGCAGCCGTAGGCTCATCAGCCGGAGCATCTTCGTCACCCGTTTCCCGCCGAAGGCGTAGAAACGGATGATCCAAAAGGCTAACCATGATAGTCTCTATTTTCTGTATCTGGTATGTCTGGGTATCAGTCCCTTTTAGGTGGGATGGTCGTTTTGCTGATTTTATCCTCTCACTGCTTTCCTATAGTTAGTTAGTTGTATTCCTGTAGGAGAACGAATATTGATATGTTACTCGAAAATCGGTTTGATGCTAAAAGTACAAACAAATCCGTATGCAAAGGTGAAAATATCCCCTCTATTGTCACAAAATTATCAATCACAAATCATATTTAAATACCTATTTCCTCGAGATCGAAATGTAGTACAATGTATGGTATTTATCCATGAACCGATTTCTTCCAAATATCCTCCAAAGTATCTTTGTAACGTATTTTTAAATTTCCAGTTATCGAATGTTTTGACCGAAAAACATTTTGACGCTCATAAAGTATCAAGTACATAGTTGATGTTCCTGCCTTTAAAAATATTATCCACTGCCTAATAAACTAGAGGTTGTTTGAAATCAATTGGTCAAATTTTTGTTTTGTAAGTACAAAATGATAATCACATCGGTTGATAACAAACGGGGATTGACCTTTTAATACAATTAGAAGCAATTATAACACAGCGCCATGGGATAGGTATTTTAAAATGGTTTTATATTCAATTTCGCACAAAAAGCATGTACATAGTCCATCACAAGAGCAACATTTATAAAAAGAATTGATAATAATTTACATTGAAAGATAATTCGAATCATCTTTTTTTGTATTGAAAGATATTTGGAATATACTCTTTTTGAAAGAGAAGACACTCTATTTTCCCTATCTATGTATTTTAGCTGCCAATAGTTTCACCTCCATTAAATTAGGCTAACCATTTGATATCACTAATAATGGCGACAGTTAAAATTCTTATCTCTGCAGGGAAACTTCATTAATTTTAAAAGATATTCTAAAGCTTTGACGGAGTACATTTCCATTCGACTTCATGCGACATCCAGAGGGGTAAAGTATATCATATCACCCTCAGTCCTAATTTAGTAGTATTTGTAGTTGCATAGAAATGCCAAACAGGTACTGCAGTAAGGTGGCCTTATTTTGGATGTTTTAGTACAAAAACATAACCAAATATATTGTATAGACCTTTCAGTAGATATTTCTATATCTTTTTACTACCACCCCTTCCAAAAAAAATTTAAAAAACATGGAAACATACATGTAAGATATATCCTAATTGCACGGTGCTTTTGATGGTTTAAGTTATTATAAATGTAGACTTTAGTATATGAAAAATAAAAACTCTTGCAATGGCGCACCATGATAGAATATATGAAACGAGGTAAAAAATATACCAACTCCTATACTTAGCTGAGGGCAGCAATAGCTTATTGCTCAGTGAGTAAGTGTAATGGAATATTGTAGCACATTCCATGAGACCACCAATCATTGCAGCAAGCAATCGATTAAGTGGATGGTATGGGGACACTGACCAGCGTTTTATTGGCTTATGCTATTACCGACTACGAAAAGTCATCAATGAAATGACCTCCCGATATACTACATTCTGGTGCAATACATTGGATGCCACATTCTCAATTCTCGATTTAGTAGGTGAAATGGCTTTAATTTCCCATCTTCTCTCAACCGATGCCATGGTTTGGCGCTACAACGGTATTGCGGGAAGACGGGTATTGGTACCAAAAACATTGAAAGGATCCGTGTATAAAGGAACTAACACGATATAATATATTTTGCATGTGAGTATGCATTGGGTCACATAGCTCATGATCATTTGCATATGTAAAACCTGAACATTTTAGCCAATAATAAGCAACGTTTCTCTCTCAAAACACAAAAAAAACATTTGGTAAATTTATGTACGGAACCATTTATTTGCATCATGCATTTAAGAAAGCTGTTTTAAACAACCCATTTTTTAATCATAATTAGTTGTATTTTGGTGTTTTAAACACATGTACCATAATCGCCCCGAGCACAATTTTATATTTATGTCGTAAGAGGCTATCTGCACGAATCATATTATAAGGTAATGAGGTGTAAATACATGTATGTGTTGTTTGTGTTCTTTGTTTTTGTTTTTTTTTTGCATGAGAAAAATATGACGTCAAACTTAGGTCTCACGATTTCCCTTCTATTTATGACCCCATTTATGAATACGTACTTTTATAGTAAAGCTGTGACGTCAGGAAAGTGCAAATGTGTTTTATATGCAACAAAAAGTATAAACTGTGTTACAAATATAGATTTCAGTCCGGTATGTAAACTCAAATACTATAATAGACCGGAGAAACTACATTATATGCGACAATGACCTTATATGCGCATTTCAATAAGATTTTTTTAAAATTTGATTTTAATATAAACAATATTAAAAGCCATATTAGTTGCGCTAAACTTTGAGCATCATCTTATCAATACCAAAACAGTCGAACATACTCAGAATGTCATCACCCTACATGTAAAGAACACTCAGAACGTCTAATCGTGTTCTCAAAAGAAATAAAAAACTCCATCCTGTAAAGCTTCAAGGCAAGACCATTAGCGATCATATTTTCTTATAATTACTCGAATGACATTGACGAGACCTTGATTCAGCAACAGCGAGTGTTTCCATTAATATTCAAATGTCACAACCATCTACCTGTTTGCCATTGATTAAACATTCAGAATGTCCTTGCCAATTCCCATTTCTGCTAGAAGCGTTCTTCCAAAGCGTTAATAGGTTGTTGCCTTTGGTTGAATAATAAAGGTCTTCTCGAGAAATTTTTATCTTGAATTCTGCCAAGGGAACTATGGTTATATGGTTCTTCAGCATCGTACAATGCATTTTACTAAATTTACTATAATAAATAGATCGGCAAAATATATGGCATTCAGTTCTCGTAGCATAGTTTCTCTCAAGGAAGCAACTCAACCCCAACCCGTACCCACCCCACCCCCATTCCGTGTCAGTGGACAACTTGTTTACTAGCAGAAATGAAAAGCTCAGTCCTTGCGACTCCAACCAAAATGCGCCATGAGGGAATTCCTGACTTTTCCTGTCTATCCCCCGTATATAAACGGAAACAACAAGGTGCATCCAAATGGAAAACAATTAAATAGCTAACCCTCCGTTTTCTCTTCCGCCGTAGTATCGATAATGACGTCATAAACTGGCGGACTTCATATAGCTCAAAGACTTATTGATTTGGGGCTCTTCATTTGTTTTCTAGTCTATTATTGCACAGATGTGTTCTTGTGGTTTTCCGCATTTCTTGTGGCAATGTTCTAACTGTGTTTTTTTTTTCGATTGAAAATGTGTGTGATCCATCTTTTCAAAGCAAGATGATACACAGCAAAATCTTTAAATCCCCTAGCATCCTTATAACCCTATTTACTGTGCATTATTTGATTTTGGTATTATCTCTTTGATCAACAGAGAATCTTAACATCATTGAGAGAAAAGAGAGAAAAACATTAGAAGCCCGGAAGTCACAATCAAAAACACCAAAGTTGTGTTTTATACATGTAAGCACATGTAATTTTAAATAGCATAGCAAATAGAAAATAAGGTTTTAGCACAATATCGTCAATATATTTAACAATATTTATATTTCCTATGCGCAAATATATAATGAACATCAATATAGCATTTCATTGATACTAAGATACATTGCATCATACAATGGTCTGGTGCCTTGTTCTAGCTGATACCTCTTTCCAAGGGGTCAAAATCCCCTGGAATCAATTCCTGGCTCCTCTGGGCTAGGTCATTATCTTTCTCATTGACTAAGGAGAATCGCCATTTGAGGATTATTCATATCATATGAAAACAAGAACATTGTTATTGCGAATCTTGAAATGTTACAGAAATTGCACATCTTAATCACACCTCTAACCGACCGTTTAACCCTATTAACAAAGCTACTGGAAGTTGTGCTAGATGGTGATAAATGTTATTAGCAGTACCTCTATATTTTTCCTATACCACATTCACGTGTATCGGCTTCCAAACATATTCGTTAGTTTATTTATTTCTCTTTCCTCTACTAAAGACATGTTTATTGTTACACAATGCTTATTTTATTATATTAGCAGCCACATTTATTGATTTCTAACCATATAAAGTCTCAATAAATACACTGGCTACACCATAAACAATAGGGATGCGACGGCCAGAATCTACAAAACCTTGGACCGATATATTCAAGAAAAGCGGGAATCAAACAGTGCAACCACAGAAGCCAATCGATATGTGAATGGGTCCACGCGGATGAATACATACGACGCAAAACAGAGGACTCTGCCCCTACTCCTCCTCGGGAATGGACACAGACAGGCCCGAAGCAAACGAATCAATGGACTTACTCTTTTATAGTCCGTGCAGTTCCGATTTGGCAAGACATAACAATGACGTTGCCACGAATGGTGTAAAATGTATGTAATTTTACAGGTTTTGTTTTCAATTTAGATACCAATATTTTTTAAGAGTAATTTAAAAATATGAACACTGGAACCTGACATCCTCTTTGCTACAACTCTTAAATGTCATATAATTTGAATTAAGGCTGTTACATTGGGAGTCTGAGATCGCATGGCGTATCGCTTGCATGTAGCCTATGGACAATAACTGTTGTCCGTATAGGCGTCCGCTGGATGTGCCTTGTGAGGTGTATGTGTTGGACTCCCTTATCTAAAACGCTTCTAAAAAGACGATAATGTATTTCAAAAATTCAACAAAATTTACAGCGCTTCTCAAACGATAATGACAATGTGTTTCAAATGCTAATACAGTGTATGGTCATTTCACTTAAGTCATTGTGACTTTCTGCATTGGAATGCGACGTTAGATTGACGTCGATCAGTTGCCGAACAGTCATGGTTTTCTATATTTTGAGTGTGTCCTCCCCACAGGTTATAATTACTCAGCTGCTTTAACAATAAAACACTCTTGTATCAATAAAGACAACTTGGGATAAATACGCACATCATAGACCAATCGATGAATGAGGAGAAGGGGAACAAAACATAGTCATGTGACGTCACCCAATTGGGATGAAATGTTTTTTCGGTGCACCTGTTTTTGCGTTAATATTCGATGTCGTCTTCCGATTGACAGGTTTTTTAATGATTATTTAGAATCCAACAAAATAATATATTGTTTATATTTATCTGTGGATGGACTTGTATTGAATGGTTTGATTACAAAATGATTGGCTCGTCATAGTTTCTGTTTCAAGACACTTTCCAGTATAATAAACCAGGTAAAATAAGTTCTGTCCAAGTAATATAGGTGCGGAAAAGTAGGTCAAGTATTTATGTAAGTCTATTGAAATTTACATATCTGGAAAGGAAATTATATAAGAAATTCAATGAAAGCATTTTCATTAAGATCTTTTCAGGATAAATAACATTTCTAGGCCAATTTCCAAACAGCACCCTCGTTTTAAAAAATAAAGCAGTCTTAGCCATTTTTACGCGATCATGAGGGCCCCATATAATGCAGTAGCTGCTGTCTGCATAAACGAACAATGTAGGGAGGGTTCATTGACTTGAGGCTTAGAATCCAATGCAACAAAAACAACTAAATCTGGCAGTACAATTGCATGATATTGTACAGAAAAGTAAACATTGATTACAGTGCAGATATACAGGTTCATTCATGTGATCAAAATACCGATGAGTACTATTGGCTATATTGATTCTTTAATTTCACTATGGATAATATTTGACTATTTTTATTGTGATGTACTTATCAAACGTGTGTATAGAGTCTAAACACGGAAAAGAATAATTACATATTGGAGTCTCAAAAAGGCCAACATAAAGGGCTAAAGAATATAAGGTCTAGAAAGGTCTACATAAAGAATTGATCCAACAATGCCACTGCCTATTTTGGTGTTTAAAAAGCCAATATGGGGGCCACTAAATAATCCATAAACACATCTATGGTCATCCCTTATTCT